>JAKLMY010000090.1:3583-100877 GCA_022814645.1 Ganoderma meredithae | reverse complement strand
GCGGGATAGCGTGTGCGCTGTCAACGTTACAGAAGAGAAGCAAACCTGTATACGTAGATACTGCCAATACACGAGATTAAAAAAAAAAAAAAAAAAAAAAAAGACTCTGACCGTCTACGCTGGATGTGTGTTCTGCCACCTTCTACGATATTATGGGGGATAGTGCACAGGGTAACAATTTGTTTGGACTTGAAGCGGCAAGGAAGTATCGCGAGATGGCCCTGGTCGTGGCAGAATCACGCTCCAAGAAGACTACTCACAGATCTTCGGTGGGCTCCCCCGTAACGCCTCGATGACCCTCATCCGCGACGTGAACACGGCTGCGGCGGCTGTCTCCGCCTCACCCCACCCAGGCAACGTCGTCCTCGCAGCGGACGGAGCCATCATCCAGCCCGCACACACCGCCCTCCTCTACAAGCCCATCCAATTAGCACACAAGCACCAAGTTCCGGAAGCTGGCCCCACTGAAAATACCGCCTGCCCACAATATCCCCTGGCTTTATCACGACCCCACACATCTCGAGCGTCAGCCGCTCAGCTTTGCCCCCCCATTCACGTCCCCGACGTATCCCAGAACGCCCTGCCCGACGCGCACGAACGCGCCGGGGTCATCCGCGCCTCTGCGTCCCGGATCGGCGTGGACGCGGAGCGGAGCGGCTCGATGTGACAGTCGAACCCGGGGAGGTAGACTCCTGCGGCGCGCAGGTCGCCCTTCAGCACCATAGGCTGAAGAACGAGGTGCGTGTTCGGGTATTCAATACGGCATGATGGGCTGTGGTTGACATCTCATCGCTGGGGATGTTGTACAGGGTAAGGACTTCTTCAAATTGGAGGAGTGGTTCGAGGCGGCGCTGGTTGCGAGTCCCCCACCTATATGTCGAACCTCGCGGCGTCTCGCGCGCTCATGTACGACCCGAGGCACGTCAAGGCGCTGTATCGCAGGGCCCTCGCGCGGAAGGAGCTGGACCGGTTCAGGACTGCACTCGCAGGTACGTATTGGCCGAGTAATGACATTAGATGTCAGATTCTCTGTGAACTTACGCCATGCTCTTGTTTTCCGGACCTAGAGTGGCTTCTCACGATCGACAAGCAGAACACACCCGCCCTCGGGGAGAAGGCAGCCGGGCAGGAGAGGATCGGTCTTATTGGTAGCTTCGATTGGTTGGGAGACAAATCCGCCCGCGGTCAGCGCGATCAGGACTTCGCAATCAGCGTGGAAGATGAACTTGACTTCGAGGACTTCGCGCACCCGGCGCCGGCATCGCATGTAGGGAGCACAATACGCGCGACACGGGCTGCCCCGACGGGAAGTCGTGCCGCTTCGGGCATGCCCCGGACTGGAAGAGCGTTCGGGACGAACTGTGAGTGCCTTGCAGCCGCTTGCTTCGGTCCCAGATATACGTATGCTGACCTTGAGACGCGCCGCCGCAGAGGGCGAAACGTGTGTGTATTTTGGCTGGTGGACCACTGCCGCTTCTTCGCCACAGCGCCGGGCGAGTGTTCGTACGCACACGACGCGACGTACCTGCCCAAGGGCGGGTGGTGGACGGACACAGCACGCCTCGAGCGCACTTCGACGCTGTCGTCAAGGAGGGACCGCTGGACCTCGGGGCCGGGGTGATAGAGGAGCGCATCCTCGCGGAGGCGTTCGTGCCGCTGCCGTGGCAGAAGGATCCGTGGGTCGTCGAGCTGTACTGTGATGATCGCGGCTACGATGACTCGGACTCCGACGACGATTACTCGGACTATGGGGTTGGGTCCGACCTGGATGGCAGCGAGACACTGGGCGACTGCGGGTAGGGGTCGGACGAGGGTAGTGAGAACGACTGCGACTACGGGTACGGCTTGGGCGAGGGTGACGAAGGGGAGGAGCGCGGGGAGCTGAACGAGTTCGGCGTCACGGACGCGAACGTCGAGGAGATGTGGGAGTATGGGATCAAGCCGTGGGAGGACGGTGCTTACGTGCGTGCACTCCTTTCTCTCTGCGCTCGATTGATGTGTTGCTGACATTGTCGGTTTGGGCTTACAGGCAGAAATGCTTAGAATCCGACGTATTCTGAACGGTCTGTAATCGAGGATGGTGGTGTTGGAATTGATCATTGTCAGTGATGCTCAATAATTGTTAGTCAGTTCAGTACTGTACTGAGAGCATGGACGAGTGTTCAGGTACTCATCATTGACTCGGAGTGGGCGGCTCATGGATAGTGATATGTCGGGCCGTTGTCCCGCTTATTTCCCTGTAGTGGGTTCAGTACTCGCAAATATTGAGGACTGATGCGCGCCAACCCTAACGGAATGCTGAGAGTAACGGAGAAGGGAGTGGGACACAATGTCGGACTGCCCAGTGGATCACCGCTCAGTATACGGCAAGTCAGCCAGCATGCTGTCGCAGATGGCGCTGCCGAACCTCTTGTGCACGGACGTTACAAATAAGAAGAGGCTTGTCTGTTTGCAGCTACATTGAGAGACCCAACCATTCTCCTTTGTTCGAACCATGCTCAGCGTCGCTGCCGTTGAGCTCACGGAACACAGGTCGATCGAGAAGCCCGGGTCTGCATCTAATCTAATCTCTCGGGTCGTGTGCTGACGGTGTTTCCCCCGGTCAGCGTCGCACCTTACTCATCCCCCTCGACCACCACATACTCCCCCTCTGCGACTCGGACGCCCTGGAACCACCCCATGGCGTCCCACTCCATCTTCGCCCTCCCCGCAGAGATCATCGAGAGCATCCTCATCTCCACCGCAGCAGGCGGATTCCCCCAAGCCGTCGCCTCGTTCGCTCAGACATGCAAGGCCCACTACGCTTTGGTCTACCACACGACGGACAACCATCTTTGGCGCGAGATTTTCCTGACAACGTTTGACGATCCCCGCGCGTCCGGCGGCGGCCCAGGTTGGGGCCAGTGCATGTCTTCGCATTCGCAAGCACTGCTCGAGGAGACGTTCGACTGGAGCGGGGAGTTCAAGCAACGCGTTTGGGCCGCGGGCTACATCCGATGGCAGTCGGACCCAGTCGCGAAGAACGCAGTGGACCCGGTGACGGACTTGGAACAGACGCTACGGAATGCATGTGCGTTCGACGCCATACTCTCTGTGATGCGCTCCGCGATGCCCTGCCCCCCTACCCTCGTCTTCTCTTTCCTCGACTGCGCGGACGCGGGGGCGAACCTCAAGAACACCACGAGCTCGAGCTACCCCACATTCCCCCCTCTCCCGCAGGCGATTGGCACCCCGGACTCGACGGACACGCGCGGCCGCGTGTTTGGGCACTCGCTCCGCGCGAGCAATACGTCCTGGCTGGAGTCCGTTCTGGAGAAGGGACTCCCAGTGGAGATCACTGCGGCGTTTTCAGGCGACAGATGGGCCGGCGGACTGGTCGGCCAGTTCCTCAGCGACCCCGAACTTCGCGAAATGCAGGCTGCCGCGCATATTATCGCTTGTGCTGGCTTCATCCCCACTCCCCAACCTGACTCTTCCTCCGCACCACTCGCATCCAGGGAAGGCACGCCGCCTAGGATACTGGAACGCTCGTCCCCGCGGTCATCGAGCAGTCATGCATCCTCCTGGTCGTCCTGCTCTACTGTCCCGGATACGGCGGCCGTGTCTTACATGACCGTGGAGAACCAGCTGAAGCGCGCGCGGCGGCTCGCGCGGATGCGCGTCTACAATATGCGGTACCTCGCGCGCGATCGCCACTGGGGGCCGTTCCTACCGTGCTCCGACGGCCGCAGGGCAACGGACGCGGTTACTGACGACGACGAGCTCCTACAGCCGATCCTCGCGCTGTTTCGCGTTACCCCCAATTCCGACTTCGCGCATACCCACGAGAATGACAACGATAACGAGGAAGAGGAAAGAGGCTGGCACGGGGGAGAGGGGGAGGAAGAAGAGGAGGAGGAGGAAGAGGAGGACTCGGTGCGCACGGAGTCTGACGCGGCGGAGGAGGCACCCTCGTCGGCGCAACTCTACGCGGACTGGGCGTACCTCGCGGCGGTGCGCGTCGTGGTCGAGGCGAATCTACGCGAGTCGTTCCAGTCTGAGGATCTGCGGGGTCTGTTATCACTCGACGGCCTGCGGCGTGGGACCGCGCCGTACGACTGGACGGCGTACCGGCCGCCATCACCAGTGGAGAGCAAGGACGAGAAAGGGAAAGGCAAGATCAAGGATAATGAGACGGGCGACGCTGAGGGATGGGACTGGGCGGGAGTGACCGGGGTGTGGAAGTGCGTATCTCTCTCAGATTATTTATATTACGTCCTGTTGCTGACGAGTGGCCCTTACTTCCAGACGCTGCATATGCTGGTTGGACTACCGCGACTTAATCCGTGAGTGCTGCTCTCTTCCGTTCGTTTGATGACCGCGTTTGTGACGAGCGATATTACCTTCAGTGCACAATGTAAGCCTACCCTCGAGAAGCGTGGTGAAATAGGGATTTGGACTGGCTGACTTTGGTTACAGCTCTCGGGCGAGTTCGAGGACCCACACCTACAAGAGGCCGTCCGTATCATCTCGATGAGACTTCATATCAAGTCATATTCCAAGTCCGAAATACCCGAGTACGCACACCTTCCTACAATCCACTTCGTCGGCGAGACGACGGGGGCAACGATCCACGGACAGCCACGCTCCTTGCATGGGACGGTGTCTGTCATTGCGGACGGTAGCGTCCGCTGGGTACTGGTAAGTCTCGCAATACCTCTCTGGTCCACTGGCGGTCCATTGTCATTAATTTTGGCTCTTTGCTCTAGTGTTCGTCGGTTGAAGGCGGCGAGATGGATGAGTGGACCTCAGAAGGCATCCAGGTCGGGGGCGTCGCGTCTGCGATGGGCGTCCTCGGTCTGTGGACGGGAGCACAGCACGAACGCATGGATCCCCTTGGTGAGTCTCGTGCATTTCCAGTACAACCATTCGAAGCGCTCTGCTAATAATCTTTCGTAGGCCCCTGTTGGGCCTGGAAAGTCGGCTGAGCACGGTCCGTGGTCATAGTTGCGATGAGAAGAACCCCTCCTTTTTCGCAGTGCGTTGTCTTTGCTGTCTGTTTGGAGGGTCGTCAGTTCCCATCCGTCAGTTGTTTGCTTTGCGGATGCTGTCGCCGAAGGTCAAAGCTGGATATGTTCGCACTACATGACTTTATATGGCTAATATGTATACCATTGGTGTCAACATTAATTCCCCTTGAACGGCACTTTCAACGATACAAGCACATGGTATTAACTTGAACAAGGCATGCGGCACTCTGGTGTACAATGCGAACTGTCTATATGCCAGGCCATCGGCTACAAGTATCAAAAGACGGGGGGTATTGACTGGATCCATCATATAATACATCTATTCCATAACTGCGGTGCGTTATCTTCCAGTACTCTGTTTTGGCCCGGTGGGTTTCCTGATCGCTCCTACACAACATCGTCCGAACTCGATCGCTCTAACAATTCGTGGCGGACGGACAGCAAGAAGACGCACCTCCATCCATATGCCCCAAACACCTAATAACATCTCTAAAACCCGTCATCGGTCTCACTTTCGTCGCCCTCCGCAACAGTGATAGTGATGGTCGCCGTCACCCACACGTCGTTCCGCCATGAATCTGGACGCAGCGCGACGATATTCTTCCCGCGCTCCACCTGGCACGGAAAGCGGCATGTGCCCTATAGCGGCATCGAAGTGCTCGCGAAGCCGTGCCAACCGTTTAGTGTCCTTCCACCAGCCCTTGGAGGGAAGGTACGTTGCGCCGTGGGCGTACCCACAGGTCGCGGGGCCCTTTGTCCGCACACACTCGCCGACAAGCCAGTAGAGGCAGACGTTCCTGCCCCTGTGTTTCCATTGCCAAAGACCGGAGTCAGAGACGCCGATGAAGACTTGCATAAATAGGAGAATTGCGGTACGTACAGTTCGTCACGAACGCTGCGCGAATCCAGCGCACGGCTGAACTGGCAGCGTTTCCCTCGAGTGCAGCCGTCGCAGTTGTAAAGCTTGCACCGGGTCCCATTTCCCTTGTGCGCAAAGTCCTCCGTGTCCGATTCGTCCTTAGGCTCGAGCAGCTCGTCGCTGGCACCGGCGACACATTATTCTTCAGACCAGTCCTGAGTCAGACGAGTTCGCTGGTACGTCTGGGCTGTCTGCAACTCGGTGTGCGCGCACGAATGCGTGCCGCCCAGCGACACAACCTTTGCAAAGCCTAGGCCGAGCATGATCAGTGGGGAAGAGGCTCCAACTGGTTTTCAGTGAGCTCACCAGATTCTGCTGCAGGATGTTCTTGGGGTCATGTAGGATTGCTTGCCTTGCGGCGCTCTCCGCCGCTGCCCGTCTGGGGTATTCACGACATGTTCATGTTTCAGACGTACCGGTTCAGATGGCGAGTGAGTACTCCTTGCTTGAGTTTGTTGGACGCCCAGGCGAAATTCGACAGGACCAGGATGGGGGCCACCCAGCAACGCCGCAGTGCGCTACTTGTCCGCCGCCAGGCTCCACCTCTCTTGCTTGATGAACTCATTCCCTATAGAGGAGTTGGTTTAACGACACCTCACACAGAAGGTCAAGGTCAGCTTCGCGTCCCACCGTAGCCATCTACCTCTTTCGCTAACGCCTCTGTCTTCCTGTCCTTCAAAGCTTGTACCTATCCGTCCGCGCGCTGACCTCCGCCTCCTAGTCGGGCATGGGCCCAATCAGTGTCGCAACTCCCGAGCGAAAGGTGTGGTCTTCAGTCGTAATGGTGCATGGCACTGTGTCGGAAGCATACGGGAGGGGGATCTCTGGTCCCACCGTGATCCTGGTGTCGACTACCTCTCTCTGGCAGCCGTCATCTTCGCCATGGACTTCCACGCAGAACTCACGTCCGCCAACGCACACACCTTCTTTGCACTGGGGCCTGCCCTGCGACGTTGGCGACTATCTCCGCACGACGTCCGTGTTCAACCCCGCCGGTCTCCAGCCCCCGGTCTCCCCGAGCGTGCTCCAGCTTGAGTACAGCATGAAGGCAGTCTGCACGCTCATGCCTCTCCTCCTGGGCCTTCCTGCATGCATTCCGCACGCACCGCGACCTCCTCATCGCGCGGAAGCGGCGCGTGGGGCCGCACAGCACATGCCACGTCCTCCTCCTCTTCCCGCAGCCCCATTTCCCCAGGGGCAACCTTCACTTCGCACATCTCCAGATGAGCCGCCCCAAACCCAGCTCCCCCTTCACGTCCCCGACGTACCCTACATGCCCCCTTCCAACGCACGCGAACACCGCTGGGCTCTCCTCCCCGGTCTCGGTCTTGGCCACGGTCGCCTCCTCCGAATCTGCGCACGCGAGGAGGTACACCGCGTGCTCGCGCGGCACCTTCCCGACGTGCACGGCCCTCGCGGTGAGCGACGGCGCGAGCGCGTCCCTGCGGAGCGGGTCGGGGACGCCAGTGGGGTTCAACTTCAACTTCAACTTCAAGTCAAAAGCGCGGCTGCCGCCGTGCCCGGATTGTCCCAGGGGACGCCCCAGCACGCGAAGAAGGGGCGCACCTGCGCGGGCTTGAGTCTGAGCGCGCGGCCGAACTGCAGCGCGAGGACGACGGACCCGCCGGCGCGCGCATAGTCGACGAGGCACGTGGGGAGCGCGCTGTGCTTCGGTTTGTCGAGCGCGGCGGAGGAGAGGATGTCCGCGTCCGGGGAGCTGGGCGTCGTTTTGGAGTTGGAAGGTGGAGGAGAGAGCACGGCCTGCGCGGCGCGGACGTGCTTGGCCTCGGTGACGGTCGCGTTCTTGCGGAGGTCTTGGAAGAATTGCGCGTGGATGCTGGTCGTGTGGACCTCTTGCTCTATGGAGATGTCGAGCACGTTGCGCGTGGGCTCGGTGGCGGCAGCCCTGGAGGAGCAGGTTGACTCGGACGCGAGTCGCGGGACATTTTCCGCGTCAGGAATGCCATCGCCTGGGGCAAGAGGCGCATGGGATCCCGGCCAGAAGCACATTCCCAGAATCAGGCTGCTTGTTGCGCGATCCCTGATATGACGACCGGTATCTGCAATGTAGCCCACGCGGCCTTGTCCGATCTTCGCAAACGCTACTGGACTTTTGTAGATCCTCGCGGCCGCTGGCGGTGTGGATGGATCCCCGAGCTTGCTTGCAAGGGCATGGGCGACGTATATCGCGTCTTCCAGTGGGACATCCTTGACACGGGCTCCATAGAACGGGCACTGGTTGACCAGGCCCTCGATGTCGAAGCCTTTGAAAACCGGGTTGACGGCGTGGTCGGCGCTGCTGGTATGTGATTTGGATCTGCGCCATGGCAAGCCCCAGACATCGCTGAACATGGTCTCGGGGTCAGGAAGATATAAAGGGAAGACGTGGCGATCGGCCCAGCATATACCACGGTTCCGCCGGCCGTTGCGTATTGGACGAGCCGCGCATGGAGCTCGTGAAATTCGGGTTTCGTGACCTCGTCGACGGATGGTGCTTGCGAGAAAGCGACGCGCCTGGGATGGGCTGCTCACCACTTTGCAAATTGCATCCTTGTGAAGAAGGTCGGCATTGGTATGCTCGAACCACGAGTCGTTTAGGAGACAGAAGATGATGACCAAAGGCTTGATCGACATGACTTGAGCGATATTAATATCTCGAAAGTCTACAAGCTGAGTGTCAGTGCTCTCACTCAGACTGAGACAAGGGAATACGACATACCTAATGACAAGGAGGACAAAGTGGGGCCGCCACTGGAATGGACGACGGTTGGTGGTGGGAGGTGGACGTCAAGGCTGGCGTTGATCAGTGGCTCCGGGTTCGAATGCCCCGTCAAAGCCCGAGTAGCCTCTGAGCGGCCCGGCCTGGTACTGTAATTTCGCTGGGTCGCGTTCAACCACGTGACCGCGTCGTCGGCCAGCGAATGGCAACAGCCGTTGTGCCTCAGCCGAGCACAACAATGCGCGCAACTGGAGCCTTGGGCAGCTTGGAGTGTTGCTCAGGACGTTTATAAATGCACGTAACAAGCAGCGCGGCACTGGTAATAGTTCATAATCGAGACTTTCTCCAGTCGAATCACTGACCACGCCAATACTGCTTACAGTTGACTCCCAGTCGGAAACCCAAAGTTCAGCCTGGCCACCAGCAAATTGAAGCTTCATAACTAGTTAGCGTCCCATGCACCCCTATCTGTGCCCTCCTGAACCCGTTATCCATTGTATCTGCGAGAATTCCTCCCGTACCACAGATTGATCCTGACATCAGAGTGTGAAGTAAGACCGGGGGGGGGGAAGGATAGGCACCGTCGTCGAACAATTTCATGTCATACATGAGCATCTCCTCAACTTCCGCATCCGTAAACCTGTAGCGCCCGATTTTTTCACGCTCCGCACTCTCGTCGTCGAATGATGCCGAGTCGTGTTGCCCCATTCTTCCCTCCTTGTCCTCGTACTCCCATTCCATCTCGTCGCCTGAGCCTGAGGAGGTTCATTGCACATCCTGTCTTCCGAATCATGCGGAAATCCCGCGGTGTACCACAGGTCGAACTGCCAGTGCAAAAGCTTGAGCATCTGCGAGTCCGCGAGGATGCACTTCGAGACGGGCCCGTCTCCGAGGTCGAGAGGTGCCTCCTTGACTTCAGTCTGGGACTCTAGGCGGAGCCGCGACAGCCGCGCGTCGTCGGTCCACCAGCCCTGAAGAGGCAGGTACTCGTCATCGTGGGCGTACACGCAGTCGTCTCCCGAGTGACACTCCCCAAGCAGCCAGGGCAGACAGAAATTCCATCATGTGGTACACACTGTCATGAGCATAAAGGCATTGTTGGTTAGTCTGATGGATCGAAAAGGATGCGCAGGTCGTCTCGGACACTCTGCCCATCAAAAGCATGCTTGAAGGGACAGTTGTCCATATCTTTGCACCCATCATGGTTCCACCCTCGGCATTGCTCCCCGTTTCCTGCCGCGAGTGCCTTAAGTGGGTCGCAATCGGCATCGTCGACCTCCAGCAGGGTTCGATGTCCTTGGCATCTTGCAGGCGAAACTGCGCGTCCCCAGGCCAGTTGGCGTTTGGGCTTTGCCCATCGTGCATCACCATGACGCTGAGCTCTTCGAGTCCAGGCTGGTTCGTGGGCTCCAACGAGAGCAGACGGTTGAGGTGTGCACCGAAGGCAATACACGTAAACTTCGGTCATGTGCCGGTGCACGCGTCGAAGAGCAAGGAAAAGAGATGCTGACGGAACATCGCAGCGTCATAACGCCCCAACGCATCTCGCGCGAGGGCGCTTCGATACAATGCCTTGATGTGGTTCGGGTCGTGTGCGAGAGCACGGGACGCGGCGCTATCGGTGAGTTCGTATCTGTGGTTGGAGGGGTCAGTACATATGAGTTTGAGGTGCCATGGAACGATCAGCAAACTGTCGTACGATTCAAGCTTGAGAAGAGCAGTTGTGAGGTTCGACAGGTAGACAGGTCGCGGACCCCAACACATAATTGCATTGCGGTACATCTCCGCAACTTCCTTCCACTTCCCCGCGCGGAACATATCGTTTCTCTGAATAATAACATTCACGATAGTGTTGCCGGTAAAATAGCGACAGTGACGCACCTCATCCCTTTCCCCGTCCGCCTCCGCCCTCATCTGCTTCCGCTCCGCCGCCCGCATACTTTTTCCACCTCTCCACCTCCTCGTTTCGCGCCCTCGGTCCTCGAGGCGGGTGACGTTGACGCACGGGCACAGCCAGCAGGACCTCCTCCTCCGCCTCATACGCCGCCTCCCTTGTCCCGTCGGGGAGGGCTTCATCCGTCGATAGTGCCCCTAGGAGAACCTCGAGAATCGGGGTTCTGGAACCGCATAAGAGAAGGAGATGAGAACGGATTCACCGGAGGACCGCCTTTTCCAGGGACACTCGGAGCTTCCCAACCAGGGTAGAGGCACATAAGGCATTTATGGGAGCAACGCCGTTGATCCACATTGATTATTGGGTGTATGGCTTGTATGCTAAAGGCAGCTCCGCGTCGACGAGTCCGTGGACATGGGACTTTAGAATGAAGTCCGAGCTTCTGTCGGGGAAGGACGCGCGCTAGGGCAGGAGAAAGACGTCCCTCCAGATCTCGTCCAAGACCATGTCCGGAATCGTGCTGAAGAACATAACACAGAAGATGGGCCGTTCCCCCAGCTTTCACATAGTTCCAGAGCATCCAGATAATGTCGCGATACCAGGGATGCGCAGCGCGGCATCGACTACCATGGCGGCATGAGGGCACACTGTGCTGGTCAGATACCGACGGAATTGCGCGGACTTCAACGCCTGGCGGACCTCAGCATTGGTTCAAAGTGGATTGTGAGCGAGAGCTGGATACGGTATCCCTCAAGGCACAAGATGACAACCAGAGGTCTCGTCATGGTGTTAAATTTCAGCGCTGAGTTCACTATATGCGGTCAGCGATGCGAGCTCCTATGGTTAGGTTGCCAATGAAGGCCACTCACAGGCAGAGTGCGACACCTTGGAGCGTTGGACAAATCGTTCTAGTTCAGCTGAGGACATTTTCCGTGGGTCTGTTGAGTTCCATGACTGCCTGGCAGGTCGCGGACGCTATTCAAGATGAGTGTATGGCGGGCGCTCACGTCTTCTTCGGCAAATTCGAGCCGGATTTGGGCTCCTTATTCCTCAGAACAGTGAGCACACGAAGCACTCCGAACATTGTACAGCAAAAACGAAGAAAACTTGGGAGGGTAATATTATACGTTCCGAGGCGTAATCATTGAAAATAGGGAGGCGTCACACGTCGGATGACCTCCCGAGAAGAGCTCCAGATACTGGATTCATCGTACATGTACAACGGACTTCCGTCGAGCAGGTTATCATGAGTGCGGCGGGCCGATCTGGAAGATGATTGGGAATGACAGGGACTGCTCCGCGCCAGTCGTCCGCCGTTTTATGTTACTAGAGGAACTTGAAGCGAACTGGAGGCATTGCCAGTGGAGTACCGTCGAGTGGCGTCGTGTAAGTACGAATGAAGCCCTTTGAGCTGTGGACTGCTGACGCCGTGTAGTTTATAACACCGTGACTGACAGTGAGTCCAATCATGACGAGGGCATCGTGTCAGTACGCGAATTCCTGCAGGAGGTTGGGAAGCGTAGACAGCTGCTATACGGTCGCCCCCGGCGTCCGACGAGAACAACGTCGGAAAGGCCGCAGGGTAACGTGATCGGTGACGAGAAGCAAACTGCACACCGCGCAAGGGGTGCCACGAACCAGGATATACAAGGTCATCTCGGTTGAACACCCAGTACAGCTCTGTCTCTCTGCGTTTGGCTGCGTGTGCGCATTGCGTGTGTGGAGGGCTGGGAGGGGGCAGGCGCCTTACGAAGGGGCTTGGGTCTCGATGTCCGCTGCCGCTTCGCAGCGCGGTCCTCGTGGCTTGACGATTCCGCAGGACAAGGCCGTTTACCCACCCCGGTGGACCTCGGGTCCGGCTTCACCAAGGCCGCAGACTCCTCTTGAAGGTCGGCGGGAGGCAAAGACGGCGACGGACTTAGAGGTTGGGGTGGAGGGATGCGATCGTCGTCGGTCCAGCGCGGGTCGCAGAGGCACTTCTCCAGATGCGCGATCATGAACGCGTGATCTGCGAGACTGGCCGACAACTTCCGGTCTTCCGCCGTGGGCCCATGGTCGACCGGTTTCCGTGTGGCACGCTCAGCGCGGAGGAGTGCACGGACCTCCTCGTCGACGTGGTAGTTTCGCTGCCGAAGACGCTTGCGGGCCGGATCCATGGGACGTCTGGGAGGGAATGGAGGTGGCGGGGCACAGTCTTGCAGGCGTTCGTGCTCCATGACCTTGTAATGCGCTCTGAACGCACGAAGAGCTATGGAAAGAAGCTCGTCGAGAGGGCTGAAGAAGAAGAGTGGACCGGGCGGAGAGAGCGATTCTAGGTAGCGACGGGTTTCGACGGCGGTTGACTTCAGGCCGCATGCGCCTAGTCGCTGGGGACCCCCATAGCGATGGAAGTAGTCCGTAATCCACGAGGAGGGACGATCGCACGTCGACCTGAGGCGACGCACAGCATAGTAGACGAGGACGTGGAAAAACGACTCGAGTTCGTCCGATATCTGAACGGGTCGCGCCGGCTCTTGGAGCAAGTTGACAGACATGAACCGATATGTTCCCTGAGGAGTGTATGAGCCGTGTTGTCACAGTGTAAAAGTGACAAGCGTACCAAGCGATGAGTCTGTGTTGCTGTTGAACGGGCTCGCTCGGCATCTACCGACTTTGACAGCTCCCAGTCGCTGAGGATCCCCGTCCACACCAACGACGCACCGCTGCCAGCCCCATCCCATTTGACCTTGGGATAGATCATAATATTGCCGCTGCTGACGTCGCAATGAAGCAACCGTGTATGTGGATTATAGCTGGCTTGATAGTGAGCTGTAGTATGTCATGAGTATCACGAGTGAAACCTGTGTTGTTCGAGGCCTACCGCGTAAGGCGTCCAGCATCAGGGACACCAACTGCTTGCCATTCATGAGGGAGTCCAATGGCAAACATACCTCTTCTATGGCGATGCGGTAGTGCATGTGTTGCCGCAGGGGTCCCCGGAAGGAAGCCTCTGGATTGGGTTGGAGTGTAGGTGAGGGGCCAGGAGGCGGCGTGCCGTGATGCAAAGTCGAAGTAGAAGACGACCAAACACTTGTTGCGGTGACTTGCTCCAGGACATCGCCGTGGCAGACCAGAGTCGGAACGCCCTCAATTCCGGCCGAGTTGAGGCGCTGAAGGACGTCGCCTTTCTCTATCCATGCTCATGTAGGACATACGCCAGACATCCTTCAGCCACACGAAGCAGCCTGTGTAGCAGTCAAGGGCAACGTATCCACGGGTACCGCGGCCTGCAATACCGGCAGCGCAGAAGGTTGGTTTGCCAACCAGGTAGCGGCGTACCGTCGCCCCGGAAAGCACTTCCAATCGGTGCCGCGGCCAGTCACCGGTGAGAGAGGTGCGGAACAAAGCCCGTACGTACTCAAACACGGCCGGCCCTCCAATCACGTCAGCTCCAAGGTCGCGCTCGGAGTGGTCGACATCGCCAGAGTTCTTCTGAGCAGCATACTCCATTTGCAAGAATTCCGCTGTACCTGGGAGGACGCGAGTGGCGCTGAGGTCGAATCCAAGCGCCGATGAATCCAGATGGGAGATGCGCGACAGCACGTCACAGAGAGGGGCGTGGTTCTTGAAGTAGTCCATGGCGGGCGTGACCACGATCCCGGCGCGGTCCCAGCGCACAAGACGGAACTTTTGGCCGAGGACGAAGAGCATGAAGACGGCAACGCGGTGCTGAGCGGCGAAGAGGAGCTCTACAGTGGTCGATAGTTGCTTAAATGAGAGCTCTTGAACGTCCTTTACTTCGCCATCATGGCATCCGGGTTCCGTAAAGTTGAAAGGATCCGCGCCGGTAGCACCAGGTTGGACAAATTCAACGGGAATTGCCTGGTCAGCCCAAGAGAAGCGACCACGGTTCTGCGCGTCCTGAAAAATAGCGACGTTGCGCTTGCCTCCTGCACCTTCCCCTGCTGTCTTCGTGTCGCGGATGAGAAATCCGGGGACAAGTCCTTGTGTGTTCACGGTCCTGAGCTGCTGGGCTTATCAGCCATGAAAGCAACACGGGGATGATCTTGACTCACGAAAGTATTAGACAATTCCATGGGAGTCATCTCATCTGCATTTATAAAGGCCTTGAAAGGGTTCGATCGCGTACGTTTTATGCGGGAGGCGTGGTTGGGGCAAGGCAGGAACTGGTGGTAGAAGACGTCGTGCTCAAGATGGATTACACCGCTCTCCATGACGAGAGAGTGATTTTGCAGTGAAATATGAGGGAGACGAGGTGTCGAGAGGGCGCAGAGCGAGAAGTGGACGAGAAGACAATGGTGGTTGAAGTTGAAGCCGAACTAGTGTGACAGCGCTTAGCGCTTGCCGTTTCGGGAGCACTCACTTCCCGGTAGACGCGCATCCATTCCGTCGCAGAACTGCTGGTTGGGAGGAGGATGCTCTCCCGCTCCTCATTACAACCCAGTGAAGTTGGCTGGAGTGATGTCATAAGTGACACCCATGTTTTATCTGCAAGGCAAGCTTGAAGTTGTCAAGTTGTTGAATTTACCCTGGAATACCGTCCATATCGAGCGCTAACGGAACCCGCTGCATAGACAACATGTGTTAAATAAAAGAGGAATGTTGCATAGATGACATTGATGTGTGATACGGTATGTAAATGACATAGTCTACACGTGACACGATACGGTTGGTCGACTAACGGTGTTGATAGCTATGCATTGACCACGAATCAATACAAGTAGCAATACGTTCATGTACGTCGACCACGGTCCGTGTCCTGCAATCATTGGCGGAAGAATACCCTTTAGCACCACCATATTTCACTCTGTTCGGTTAGTGAGGTAACGCTGTGGCACAGGATCGAGTGTCGACATCCATTCTTTGGGGACCCGGTCCCCATCAGGATGCCTGTCGCCCTCTGGCCACTCTTCGTCCAAAGCCCGGGAGAACTCGTCGATGATGAAGAAATGCGCCAACACTCTCAGCGCAAGGCTTTTCTCGTCCGACGTTGGGGATGGCTGGAGCTTCGATCCTCCACGACCTTCGTCATCTCCATGACGAGGACCACCGCTGCCTGCATGGAAGCGCGAGGACTTAGCAGGGGTCCGAAACTGCTCTTGGGCCCGTGCCAAGGTCGGATGCTGCGCGATTTGGGACTTCCACTCCAGGACTTTGTAGTGGCAACTGAACCAGCCCAGGATGGTATCCAATAGTCCGTCCAAAGGGCTGTTAAAGATCACTTTGCTCCGGCCTTTCCCTGGGATGCAGCGGAGGACGTAGCTATCAGACTTCATCACGTCTAGCTTACATTCTCCACACAGAATCTTGCCATCGCCTATGGTGTAGCAGTCGAAGCACTGCTCGAGGAATAAGGCGACAAGATGACCCTCTTGAATAGTGGATGGAAGATACCGAGCGGCGTAGTAGATGAGGACCAGGACCAAGGATTCCAGGTCGTCGGTGATCGAAAAGCGCGCCGGGGTCAGGGAGAGCAAGTTGGCGGACATGAATTACCACGAACCCTATACAGGACTGTTAGTCACATTACAACCATGCGGCTCGGGCATTGCGACTCACGTTGCGCTCGGGCTGGCGTGCTATGAGGCACTCAGTGCTCGAAGCCTTGGACAACTCCCAGTCGGCGAGTATTCCTCGCCACTAAATAGACCTCGTGCCATCCTCATCTGTGAACACCTTGGGACAAATGAGCGTGCTCCTGTCATTACGTTGCGATGCAGTCTCTTCTGGCCAGGTTTTTGCATTGCATCGCGGTGGGCTGAAAAAGCATTAGTAGAGCTTCCCCCGTGCGACACAAGCGAGACGTACCACTCAATAGGGGCATACAAACCTCCTCTGTTACAAGACGATTGTGCGTCAGCTGGCGTATGGGACAATCCGATCGAAAGGCAGGGGTTGGAGGCGACTGGCTATCAGCTTTGGACACAGACCCTCCGTTGCCTTCTTCGGGAGCGACTACACGAACTCGTCGAATAGGACGGCGTGGTGGTGCTGGCGTGGGATCAGGGTTTTTAGGGTGCTGAGCCTCCCACCATTGCGCAGTCAGAGTCACTTGCTTGCGCACGTCGCCGTGACATACAAGAGTGGGGACGCTCTGAACTCCTGCAGCGTTGAAACCAGCGAGGATATCACCTTCGGTCTCAACGAGCTCATACGACGCGCGCCACGAGTCCTTCAGCCACACGAAACGCCGTTCTTCGCAGTCGAAAGCGACGTACCATCGCGTACCGGGGCCGACCAAGCTGTCGGCGCGGATGACGGGTTTCCCGACAAGGAATGCCCGGGTCGTCTTCGGAGCAACATTGACGTGCAACTTGTACCGCGGCCACTCGAGATCCGCGATCGAGTCAGCGAACATCTCGCGGACGTATGTCCAAGTAAATGTTGTGGGAACGACTTCGCCGATGTCAAGGAGATGCTCCTCATGGTTGAAGTCGTATCGCGTGTCTTCAACCACTCGATCCATCGTCTTCCAGTCACGTCCTAGGTGAGATATATGTGAAGCCGAGGGGTCGAGCCCAAGCGCGGTGTCGCCAACATGAGACAGTCGCCAAAGGAACTCGAGCAGGGGTTCGGGGTTCTCAAAGTAGTCAACTAGGGGCGAGAAGATGACCCCAGCACGATCCCAGCGCAAGAGGCGAAATCGACGGCCGATGACGTACAGCATGAATAGGAAGACGCGTTGCTGTACCGCATGGACGAGCTCGGCGAAAGTCATAGCCTGCCCACGGTTCTTCGTCCGTTCGTCGGTTTCGGGTTCGGGGCTCCCTTCCACATCACTCCACGGATCTCTCGCGTCTCCAGCCTTTCCGCTCTTGAACTCGGCAGATCCAGCTTGGTCCCCCTAGTGAGGGCACTCGTCATCTGGTGCATCTGCACTGCGGTAGAACGCGGCGTCGATCTTCTGACCTGTCTCGTCGATATTTCTGGGATCCGGCCGATTCTCGCAACGAGCCATGACAAGCCCTGGAATAAGCCCGTGGCTGTTCACAGCATCCACCTAGTAGTCGCCAACTCGCGTTTCAACTCATATCTAACCACCCACATGAACATAATGACTTACGAAGAGTTCAACCACTTTCGCTTCCACCAGGGTATCCGCATCCGCAAGGTTCTGGAATGGGTGTGTTGCCAAAAAAGCTCGGGTTTCGGCCGGGACGGAAGGGGAGCAGACCGTTGAGAAACTCCTCGACTGAGTTCGCGCGGACAGAGCGGTTGGCGAGGTCGATGGTTGACTGCCGACGATACTGAATGAGAGAAATCTTGCCAGTAGAGTTGTTGATACTGTCGGGGGTACGAGAATAACACGGAGTTTCCTCCGAGCTGAGGGATGCAACCATGGTTGGAGGGGTGGAGAGTTGAGTTGCAGAAGTGCCGGAGTTCGTGCCAGTGAGGCTCTGTATCTCGATTCCAACATCGGCTCAGCGACGAGTCGTTCCAACTTACCATTCATGGAACACAATAGAAGATGTCGTCCGTAGTCGGCATTGCAACACGACGGGCGGCGTCGAATATTGAACCCAGAAATGCCCCTGTAGACCGTTCTACAGGCTGTTCAGGCCGCCGCGCTAGGCACACTAGCAGTTAGCGTAGGTAGGCATGAGCTGTCATCACCTTCCCAGTACGTGAGTAAGATGCAGCGTAGGAACACAGGCGATGAAGCTAACCTGCACCATACCTCGATCGGCCGACGGTGAGTAGTACTCCATACCCGGTAGTAGTGGCATCACTCCTTCGGCCTTTAATGAACGGTGTCCCATTACGATGCCGTAGTTTGAATGAAGAACAACCTATGTTAAATAGATTCAACACTCCTTTTTCATATAAACTCCAGGTCATCTCGAACTCGAGGAAAACTCTACAGCTAGAAGACCTTGTAAATTAAAGTAGAAATAATATTCGCCTTTAATCTATATCAGTGCGACTCTGGGAGTCAATTTCCAAAGATATGACTTACACAATCCCGTCCCTCAATCGACAGGCCAGTTTGATGCCTTGTATCCTACCGGGAATCGAGGAGGTCGTCATCGCGAGATGGTGCTCTAATCATCCTTCGTTGTACAACTTGTACCGCCACGGTGAAGAGTGCCGAGCGCACATTGTGCTTCATATCCAGGATCCCAAATCGAACTGTTACCGCAAATTTGGCCTGGGAGTGGAAAGGAAGTAGGCAGAGATTCAAAAAGAACAGGGACGATGGGTGTCAGAATGGTGGTGTTGAGCAGAAAGGGGAGAGGGCAGTGACGTGGCGTTAATGGGCGTCTGAGTTACCATATGCATAAGTCCGTTGGCTGTCGCTCAGTCCCTCGGACACCAGCACGGCCACCTTCTTGCATCACCTCTCCACTGGCACCTCTTCTGAGTCTTCAACCATCCGTCTGCGCCGCTGGACTCTGCCAAAGAGACACCATACTACTAACCCTCGGCATGACTCGGCGTACGGCTGACTGTGCGAACAACATTGGCAGGATCACTCTCAAACATTATCTTCGGCACTTGACGCGTGACGATCAACCTGGCCTCCGGGCGAGACAGTCGACAAGACATTCGCCTCAGTATTCAGTGAATTACAAGCAGTACCCAGACATGCTTAGCATTTAGAGGTCCTTTGGTAAGCTTCGCACCTGTTTAAGACAGTACAGCATTCCCTCGATGAAAAGCGTCAGTCGAATACTAGTAAATTCTGTTTCACAAGCGTCATGATTAGACGGCGGAGAGTATGTAGCGTCGTCAAGCTGAAAAATTCATATACAAGATCATGGAGTCAGCCTAGGCCGATTAATAGAGACGACTCAAAGCATGTTGGATGCTCAGCATCTCTTCCTGCAAATCCATACCAAACATGTCAGAAACATCACTGCCTATCTCAACAAGAAAAAGCGAGCGGTGCACGCACAAAGGCATCGTCCTCCCATGGCTTGATCCCGTAACTCAACATCTCCTGGACGTCCGCATCCGTCATACCGAACTCGTTAAACTCGTCTTCGTCGTAGTAGTCGGCCTCCTCATCGAACCCGTACTTGTGGGCATAGTCGTCCTCGTCCTCATCCTCGTCATACCCATCGGATCCCAGCCCATAGGCATTCTCGTCATACGGCGCGACAGCCCACAGGTCCTTCCGCCACGGCAGCGGCACAAGTGCCTCCGCGAGAATGCGCTCCTCCACGCGCCCAGCCCCGAGGTCTAGCGGCTCCTCCTGAACGCACGCGTCGAAGTCCGCGCGCATGCGCTCGAGGCGTGCGGTGTCGGTCCACCACCCGCGCTCGGGCAGGTATGTCGCATCGTGCGCATACACGCAGCAGCCCCCTGCAGCGAAGCGGCAGTGGCCCAGCAGCCAGTACACGCAGACATTCCTCCCTCTATACCGCGACACGCAAATTAGTACGTGGGACAAGAGGGAATTCTGGCTACGCACAGCTCGTCCCGAACGCTCTTCGAGTCTGGGGCATGCCTGAACCGACACGTCTTCCCATAGCGGCAGCCCGTGTCGCTCGTGTTGTAGTACCTGCATGCAATACCGGTGCCTGGGTGCGCGAAGTCCTCCGAGTCGGACTCATCCTCGATGTCCATCGCTGTGTCCTGGTCTCGCTTCGAGCGGGCGAGGTGGTCTTCCGGCCAGTCGATGCTACCAGCTTCGTCGAGCATATCGCGTACGGTTATCCTCTCCTGGAGTGCGGGCATGTTGAACTTGTCGATGGTGAGCAGCCACTCCAAGTCTGTCAGGAGCACGTCAACTGAGAAATGCGGGAATCTAGCACCAGGACAGAAGGCTGCATACCAGCAAGCGCGGCGTTCAGCTGATCCAGCTCCTTCCGAGCAAGGGCTCTACGATACAGCGCCTTGATGTGGTTGGCATCATACATGAGCGCGCGCGTCGCTGCGCTGTCCGCAGCGTCCCACAACTCGAGCTTCAGCAGGCACGCCGCGAGGTTGGACAGGTAGACCGGCTGCGGGCCGCCAGCCAACGCTGCCTCGCGATACTTCTCCGCGGCTTCTTCCCACTTCTCCTGCTTGAACAGGTTGTTTCCCTGTGAGGCGTCGCGCGGATGTGAGCCCGAGGTCAGCCAGAGCACACTAAGGAAAAGTAGATGGACACTCACCTCGACCTTCAGCGCGTCCGCGCGCATGCTCTTCTCCTCCCGCATCTTCCTGCGAGCCTCCGCGCGCACCGCAACCTCCGCATCGCGCGGCCTCGGCTCGCGCGGCGGTGGCGGAGGGGGCGCAGGTGCAGGCAACGGGACCTCTGTCTCCACCTCCGTAATCGCCTCCCTCCTCCCGTCCGAGAAGATACTGGTCCCTGTCGAGACTGTCCTCGTGCCGAGGTCCCCCGGGTGTATCTTCACCCCACACATCTCGAAGATCAGCCGCGTAGAGCCCTGCTCCCCGTTCACGTCCCCGACATACCCCAGGTACCCCTCCCCGACATGCGCGAACACCGCCGGGCTCTCCTGCGCCGCTTCGCTAGTAATGGGGTCTGGGGCGAACACGTACGACTCGACGTGCGAGGTTGCGGTGGGAAGGTAGACAGCGTGCTCGCGCGGAGCGTTCTTCACGTGCAAAGCCTTCGCGCTGACCGAAGGCACGAGCGCGTCCTTGTTGAGAGGCGCAGGGATGCCGGAGGGGTTGAGCGCGGTCGTGGTGCGGAAGTACGAGCCGCGCTCCCAGGGGACGCCCCAGCGCGCGAAGAAGGGGCGTGACTGGTTGGGCTTGAGGTAGTTGCTGAATTGCAGTGCCAGGACCACGATCCCGCCCGCCCGCGTGTAGTCGATAAGGGTCGTGAGGAGCTTCTTGTGCTTGGAGTTGGTGAGCGCGGGGTCAGAGAGGATGATCGCGTCTGGACGAGGTGTTGCGGAGAGTTTAGCTAGGGCGGCGCGGGGTTGTTGGACTTCGGTGACGGTTGCGTTCTCGCGAAGGGCTTCGTAGAATTGAGCGTAAATATCATCTGTGTAGTCCTCCTTCTCGAGGGAGATGATGAGGATGTTGCGCCTTGTTCCGAGATCGCTGGCGGCACCAGAGGTCGAATGGCTTGAGGTAACAGCGTCTTTCACCGAAGTTGGTTCCTTATGGAGCTGGAAGCATGAGGATTAAATTCGCAAACCGTGAAAATCGGTCGTGAAAACACGCACAACTTCGGGAACACCGTCGCCAGGAGGGATGGGCGCGCGGGATCCGGGCCAGAAACACATGGCAAGGATGAGGTTGGTCGTCGTAGCCTTTCTGTTATACATATCCCCGACATATCCGACCCGACCGCGCCCAACCTTTGCCAAGGCCGCAGGGGTCTCATATGCCCCCGTGCCAGGGAACGTCGATGATTGGCCCTTCTCGAGCTCCTTCGCAGCAGGAAGGGTGACATAGATAGCATCCTCGAGGGCCACGTTGTGGAGGCGCGTGGCAGTGAATGAACAGTGCTTGACGAGGCTTTTGGTGTCAAGGCCTTTGACACGCGTGTTGACTACGTTGCTGCCAGTGGTGCATGATGCGGATACGCGCCATGGGAGCCCCCAAGCGCTTTGGAACATGGTGTCGAGATCGGCATAGAGGCCAAACGAGTTGAATTGTCCAGAATATATGACGGTTCCGCCAGCTGTAGCATAATCTACGAGTCGCATGAGGAGCTCGTGGTATTCGGGCTCTGCTACGTCGGCATCGGCGAGGATGACTGCGTGGGGGCGTGTGGTGCTGGTGAGATAGCGCCGTGCCTGGGACAAGGACGTTGCTTTTCGAACGACGTCCTTCTGACGTAGCACGGAAAGCAGGTGGGTGTTGTACTTATTGAACCCAGCCTCGGATTTGAGACAAAGGATGAGGATGAAGGGCTTGAGAGACATGACTGCCCCGGATTCAGACTGCTTGAATCTACACATCTTAGTGTTAGTGCCGTGAACCTCCGAAATTTGAACACGACATACCAGACAATGGGGAATGGGAGGATCGAAAACGACGACGGTGAATGGGTGTCGGAGTGAAAGCCACGACGAGTGTGTGCCACTCGGCAGCGTGCGCCGAGCTCCGTTCGTCGCGTGCTGCCACGTGATCGCGTACAATGCAAGTCCTCCCAGTACTTGGCGACTTCGAGGAACAGCTCATGTGCATGAGCGGACAGTGCCTTTCGCTCATTCAAATTGGACGAGCATGATCAGTTAGGCAGTAGTAAGTTGGATACAAGTTGCATGTATCCGAAGCTAACTCAAGTTCCTACAGTATACACAGGTTACCATCCGAGCCGCCGTTCCACCTCGCTCATCAACATGAGCTCCCTCTCGTCCTCGGGCAAGCCCACCTCGTCACCAACGAGCTCGATGATCCTCGCGTACGTCTCGATATCCACCGAGTCCGGCCCATACCTGTCCAACCCCGCTGGCACATCGTCGTCATCCGAGTCGTCGTCAGAATCCTTCTGCCTCTCCGCCGTCGGATTAAATTCGGCATGCACCCACGCATCGTGCATGAACGGCGCAGGAATCAACGCCTCCGCGAGTATGCTCTCCTTGACGCGCCCCGCGCCCAGGTCGAGCGGGGACGCCATGGCCGCGGCGTCGAACTCGGCGCGCAGGCGGCCGAGCCGTGTCCGTCCACCACCCGCCCGCGCTTAGCAGGTACATGCCGTCGTGCGCGTACAGGCAGGTGTCCTTCTCGGCCTTGCCACACGCGCCGACGAGCCAGTGCACGCATACGTTCCGTCCTCTGTTACACATGAAGCCGCTGGTGTCAGCACTTACGCTTACACTTACACATGGTGGGGAAGAGGAGGGAGGGGGAACTCACACGTCGTCGCGGACGCTCTTCCAGTCGGGGGCGTGGCGGAAGAGGCATCTGTCTGCGCCGTACCTGCAGCCTTGAGTGGCGCGGTTGTAGTGACGACATGAGATGCCGTTGCCTTCGTGTTCATAGTCGTCTGTATCGGACGGGTACTCGACGTCAATCGCGCGGTCCTCGGCTTCTGGCTGTCTCGCGCGGGCAGGACGTTTTCCAGGTGCGCGGCTGGGGACAGGATGGGTCCCGCCGGCGGAATCGGCGGGGCTAGTGGGTTGTAGGCGCTGCAGAATTTGTTGCTCGGCGAGCGTGGGGACGTTGTCGGGCTCAATGGCGAGGAGACGTGATATGTCTGGCAGCAGGATGAGTGTGACTGGCCAGTATCTCAGCGCATAACTAGTGAGAGTCACTTACCACTCTTCGCGCCGTCCATAAGCCCCAATTCCTTTCGTGCCAGAGCCCTGCGGTAGAGAGCCTTGACATGTTTCGGATCGTGCAGCAGTGCGCGCGAGGCGGCACCTTCTGCAAGCTTCCATCTGCACAGATGCGCGAACGAGAGGGTCAGCATTCAATATTCAGCTTCGGGAACATTATTCACATGTGGCACATGCCCGACTCACAAGTCGAGCTTCAAGAGCGTCGCGGCGAGGTTGGACATGTACGTCGGCTCAGGCGCTGCCATCGCGGCGCACGCCCGGTAGAGCTGCGCAGCCTGCAGCCATGCCCCTTCGCGGAAGAATATGTTTGCCTACGTTGTAGCACGAATGGTGAGTCAGCGATCAATCGACTGTTACATTCACAGAAAAAGGTGGAACATGCCTCGTCTTTGGTCTGCTCTGCAAGCTTCCGTTTGCGAGCTTTGATCATCTCCCTCTGCAAGCAGCGCAGTTTCACATCGAACTCGCGAGGTCGGCGTACGCCCTCAACCGGTCCCTTGTATTCCACAGGACTCTATATACACCCCAATCAGTTTCACAACGACTAAAATTCAATTGCTGCATACCCAACGTATCCCAACCGGCCCCGCCCCATAACCGTGAACGCGTACAGGGTTTTGTACGTCTGGCCAAGCGGCGGCCTCCAGCCCTTCTTGTCCCTACGCTTCCCCGCAGCGAGCTGCGCTGCGACGCGCGCGTCGAGGTGGAGCGCGTCCTCGAGTGCGACACCCTTGATCCAATTCGCGTACGTCATGTACTTTCCCGCGAGCCCCCTGGTGTCGCTCCTGCCGTCCGTCACCTTCCCCTTCGCGTTGCAGCCGGAGTTGGTGAACGTGTTGAGCGCGGTCTCGGCGAAGGACTCCTCGTGCGCGCGCCAGAACACGTGCTAGTCGTCCATGAACATGATGCCGAGCTTCGCGGGCACGCGCTGCGCGAAGGCGCCGTCGAAGATGACCGTGCCGCCGTCGCGCGCGTAGTGCCAGCAGCCAGCACCGTGCCAATCGTTGGCCAGACAAAGACGTTGCCGCTCACGGGCAGGTGAATAGTCCACGTCAGTTACTATGACTTGATGCACGAGTGTGGCATGTACAGTTTAACGCGATAAACACTTAATGCTACGGCTGAGTGATCTCATACCTCCCGCATATGAGCCAACCCACAGGGCCGACTCTTTTCTACTCTCGCAGGTATCCGTCGTCCTGGTAAAACCCAAATCCACGATCACGGAACTGCACGCTGTATGTCGCGACCACCCACAACTCCTGCCGCCACGGCAGCGGCATGAACGTCTCCGCAAGGACGCGCTCCTCGACCTGCCCAGCCCCGAGGTCTAGCGGATCCTCCTTCACGGCCTCGTCGAACTCCGCGCATATGCGCTCGAGGCGTGCGGCATCGTTCCACCATCCACTCTCGGGGAGGTAGGTCGCGTCATGGGCATACACTTGCCGGCCGCCTCGAAGCAGATGTGACTGCTCCAGCAGCCAGTACACGTACACGTTCCGTCTCCTGGATCCCGCAATCATACCGTGGACCAAGCTTACCCTTAATGGACACTCACAGTTCATCTCGAACACTCTTCAAGTCGGGAGCATGGCTGGAGCGACAGGCCGCCCCGTTGCGGCAGCCGGCGTCGCTGGTGTTGTAGGCATGCGAGTCCGGTGCCCATGTGCGCGGAGTCCTCCTAGTCCGACTCGTCGTCGACCTCCATCGCGAGAGACTCGTCGCGCCGGGCACGGACCGACAGGTCGTCCAACTAGTTGGCGTTCTTTTCGCGCGCGAGCACCGTCTCTCGTATTCCGACCTTTTCCGTCAGCGCGGTCATGTTCATCTTGTCGATCGAGAGCAGCCATTCCAGGTCTCAAAACACAGCATAAAGCTTCAAGTCAGTACTGGTGACCCAACATGAGGCGCTCCGGAGACGAGGTGCATTTCGTACCAGTAAGTGCATCCTTGAACCGTTCAAGGCCCCTGCGCGCGAGAGCCCTACGATATAGCGACTTGACATGCTTCGCGGGCCGTGCATGAGTGCCCGGGGACATCAATCGCAAGAACGTGCTTGTGCGTGCGAAGGGCGGTGGCGACGGTCCTGGGGACGTGGAGGTTGTGGTGCTGCTTGATTGGGAGCAGGCTGGGTGGCGTCCGGCGTTCTGGAAGAGCTTCAAGTGGCGGTGGGAGGGCGCGACTTCGGAAGAGTGGAACAATTTCGCACTGGAACATCTGAGATCAGGATATGAGGCTGACGTTGTTCGCGAAGAGGAGTTACAAGGAATTTCCGGTTATTTCACGCCGTAGTACTAGTATTGTCGTGCCGCAGAGGTACACGTCGCATGATATCCATGATATGATATCTATTCACCAGCCGGAAAACGGGAAGGTCAACACGATACCAGAGACCGTCGTGCACACCCTTCAGTGCATCGCTCCGTCGAAGAAGTGATCCTCAAGGGACTCACGCAAATCCCACTGCCTGCCCAGTGCTTCCCTCAACCACGCCATACTCACCCCACGCTCCAATGTTACCCTCTCCGGCTGATCCGCTCGCGCGCGGATAGCGTCGACCGTCCACGATTGGCAATTCCAGCCGGGGTCGTTGTGGACGATCGGGACTCTGCGCAGAGTGTCCTCCAGCCAGCCGTTGGCGACGTGCTCCTCTGGTATTTCTGCGACCTTGACGCCGCCCATGAGCTTGGTGGAGCGCAGGAGGTCGCGGATGGCGCCCGCATCGAACCCATAGCTATCTGTGTTGCCGACGATGTGTTACCGCATGGCCTGCCGGGTCCCAGGGACAAACGCGACGACGGACCAAATGGATGTGAGGTACTTGAAGGGCGGGATCTTGTATTGGGCGACTGCGATGGTTGCTGTGTGTTGCGCCATGGGAAGGACGATGGTTAGCCCAATGACTGATGGAGGGTGTGAGTGGGCTAATGTCGTTGAGGACGCAGACGGACCGTTGTCCCTCTTGACACTCTTGACGTTTTATACACTGTCGAGTTGGATGCCGATGAGCCGTCAGCCATGGACAGGGAGTGGGACAAAGGAAAATCTGCGGCTAAGCGAGGGAAAGAGTGGTTGAAACTTGAAAGAAAGAAGATAGCTGACGTGCGCTAAGGTCACCTAATGATTTCATTTGGTGCATACATCCGCAGGCGAGTGTGTGGGTGTCCTGCGATTGAATCCAGACTTCGTCGGCAATTATCAGACGGGGCTCAGACTTACCGTATCACCACAGCTCTCCAGCGATGAAAAACAACGTCAGGAACAGTGACAGTACTTATGTAATAAGACTCGCCCTCGAGAGCGACTATGCCTTGCGGTTGTGAAGGATCTCCTCCGAGGCGGGAGCTCGAGCCTGGGCCATGCATCCGAGCTGGTCGCCTTCAAAAGGCTTTCGACTCACGAATGCATAGCGGGAGACAGATGCAGAGCATGGCCATCCATAAAGCAAGGAGATGATACCTTTCAAGGACAACGACGACGACTGAGAGTCAGACTAAGAGTCGTCACCAACATTCAAGAAATCAGAAAGACGGCATGTAACAATGTTGCTTGTCCATCTCAATCTCATTTTATGTTACAGCCGCGATATGAGGTTCACGTACTTCACTTCGTTTTTGAGTTCATACCAAGCCCAACGTCGATTCATAGCGCCATGTGTTCAGCATGCCAGTTTCCACTCATCGCAGACCTGATGCAGGAGTTTCCAGCGTCTTTCGAAATGGATGATTGGGCAGACTGACTCAGGTTGACAGGACATCAACTTTGCGACTGTCTATTCACACCAAGTTTTGTATGTACTCTGGAAAACTCGAGAAGTCCATCAATACTGTCCCGCCATCCCTCGATTCCTAAGTTCCATCTACATCGCCAAACACCTCCTTCAGAGTCTCCATTCCCGCAAGCCACCTCCATAACCCGTCAGCGCATCGCACAATCGAAGAAGTGGTCCTCCGCCGACTCGCACAAATCCCACTGCGCCTGCATCGTCTCCCTCAACCACCCCACCGTCGTCTCCTGCCTCCCCGTCACCGTCACCTTCACGTCCCCAGGGTGCCTTCGCAGCGCCCTCAGCGCGTCGACGATCCATGCCTGGCAGTTCCAGCTGGGATCCCCCCGGACGACCGGGATGCCGCGGAGCGTACGTTCGAGCCAGCCGTTCGTGATGTTCTCCTCAGGGATCTCGCCGACCTTCGCGCCGCCCATGAGGTGCGGCGAGGAGAGGAGGCTTGCGGTGGCGCTCGCGTCGAACTGGTACGTGTCCATGTTCCCGAGCACCTCGTAGCGCGTAGCGTGGCGGCTGCTGGGCACGAAGGCGACGAGGGCCCAATGGATGTGCGGGTATTTGAACGGCGGGATCTCGAATTGCGCGACGGCGAGGGTGTACGTGCGCGACATGGCGGGTTCTGAGGGTAGTGGTATGAGATCGGCAGTGGGAGCCTGGCGGTGGTTATGAGGATGCGGTGAGGGTGCGGGACAGAGGCAGAGGGCGAGAGGGAACTGAGGACAATACCCGTCGTCGTTCTGCCCTCATTTATATGCCCTTCGAGCGGAATGAGCCGGCTACGGCGCAACCAAAGGAATGGCCAGTGACGTTAGGCGGGACAAAGGAATCAGGATCTACTTTGGGCGCGCAATGCATGTCCGAGCCCGCATTCAAATGGCTCATAGAAAACCCCATTGAACAAAAAATAAACGACGCGCGCCAACACTCAACCACTGAATGCCTTGTCGCATTCTAGATTTGGCAGTACGTACAGTCGTCCCTCAACGGTCTGTTCTGCGACTGAACGAATGCAACCGCCCGAGAGATGGAGTCCCACCGGCGGCAGCCTGTGTAGCTTTCAGTTCCCAATAGGATGCAGGTCACATGTCGAGTACAGACCGACCGGCGACGATGTTGTTACTTACAAGTTTGCGGTCGGCGAAAAGTAAGGGATGCCATCGATGGGCCGTCAGGTGACGCCTCAGGAATTCGAAAGCGCGTTCACCTAACTGAAGGCGATGGTTGAACTAGATAGGCCTCATACTCTCTTTTGAGCCATAACTGAACCGCGTCGGCGAGATGAGGTGCTTCTCAACGAGTTTCTGCAGCGCGAGAAACTGGTGGGAAACTTGGATGACGTCACCCATACAAGGAAACGCTTACGGGACGCTTTGTTGTAGTAAAACGGCACCCCCTGAGAGGCGATGTTGCGCCCGCAACAGTGGAGACTGTAATGTAACCATCGAAACAAGGAATGGCAAACAAAGCAAGAAACAAACTATCCATAACTTACAGATATGCCACGCCGGGAATACAGTTGTCGTCATGTTTTTGGTCGCCGTCCCGTCCCGTCGACCGAATGTAGCTTCATTCGACGCACATCAGGCTGCGTACACCGATCTATCAAGTTTGCAAGCTCAGCACAACAACAAGAGTGCTTCTACTCGGAAGGAACGTCCCACCTTCATAACACCAGCTGCCACCCAGCCTCTAGTATCGGGGAAAGGCGCCAAGCCATTACTCAGGTCAGCACAATCCCTCTAGCCCAAGACGACGGTCGTCGTCAAGCAGCGCATCAGGCACATCGATATCCCCCCATGGCACGAGAGGCAGCAGGGTTCTAGGAAAGGCTGTTAGATTGATGTGCGAAAGTCACTACAGCTTCGTTCGGGATTAGGGATAACCGTGGGGACGAAGACTTCGATTACGTCCGACGAGACGACGAGAAAGCTAATGTGGCCGGCGGCGGGTCGGATAACGACGACAAAACGGGAAGCATTGTCCTAGTACCGAAGATCAGGCTTTGGGAGGGAGGAAGACAGACTCAAGTCTCGTTTCGTCTCCCGGACCTTGAGGAGCGGCGCGTGGTACGCCAGATGCTCTACAATAAATACGCCTGTGTGAAGGCCCCCCAGCGTCAGACACGCCTCTTTACGTAGCAGCACGGGGAACAAGCGTACCAGGGTCCAGCAGGCGTGTACCTGCGAACCAGAACGAGAACCCCGAACCCCAACCCGACCCCGCGATGACGCGACGCGCGAACCCGCCTAAAGCAAGTACGGAAGGAGCTTGCACCTCACGCGCGCGGCGTAGTCCTCCCACGTGACCCCGAAGCGCTCGACGAGCTGCCCGTCCTCGACGCTGCAGCGGCGGTAGAGCGAGTAGACGGTGAAGAGCGAGCCGTAGCGCCATATGTAGATGAAGACGAGGAAGGGCGTGTGCGCGATGCCGCAGTGCGGCACGTACCCGGCGGCGCCGAACTGCATGAGCTGCTCCCCCAGGAGGATGCAGAGCACGCCCGTGTACGACGGGTGCCGCACGTATGCGTACGGGCCCCAAGTGATGAGCGCGTGGTCGTTCTTGATCGTGACCTCGTACGTGAAGAGCGTACCGAGCGCGCGGAAGGACCAGAGCCGGAAGAGCGCGCCGGCGAACACGATCGCAACGCCGACGAGGAACCGGGGGGGTATGTCGAAGAGCGGGTGGAGCGCGGTCGGGTTCGCGGGGCACAGCACGGGTGCGACGGCCGAAATCTTGTCACGGGAGAGGAGGATGACGGACTGGCTCAGGGAGGGAGAGACGATCACGAACTGGAGAGGGGCGACGTGTCAGCTCTGTAATGGTGGACGACGGTATGGAACATACGCATGCGGTGTATGCCAAAGAACGGACGAGATATTCGAATAATTGCCCGGTGTAGAGTTTTTGTGTCCTCTCTGACGCCCGCCTCGGGGGAATGAGGGCAGCGAAGGAGAGAATAGCGGAGCTCGTGAGGAGAAACGATTTGAGGTAAAGATAGAGCATCGTGCAGTGAAGGATAGACGTGAGGGGGAGGTCTGGCGGGGGGCTGGAGACGCAATGGCGGCGGAGCGTCGTGCACCACCGAGGGATTGGTCATTTTATAGCAGGTTTGAGTGGCGCAGTTCAGCAAGCAGCGGCAAACATGACTATCGTTAGCTGGCAGTAGTGATCCGGTTCCTGTAAACAGGCATGCCAGCTATGTTCGAGCTGCCCAAATTGCTCTGTCCCATGCAAGTCAGAAGCAAAATCCATGAGAGTGGGAACGACACCTGGCCGGCCCGCCGCGCTGCATTTGGACGAGCAGTCCTAACTCGGGGCACCACATGAATCAGGGAGAGGCGCACAGAACTAGCGTCGCAGCCCGAAAGCTCAAATCCATACGGAGAAGGCTTCCAGTGCTCTGGAAGTGAAGGGTCTGCTGCCGCCACCGAGTTCTTCCCATCGGCGGAAGTATGGTAGAAAGCCAGGCTTCGTCTTCTGCCGGAAGCTAAGCCCTCCCAACCCTAGAAAGGCGACGACCACGATGTGCCCGAGCTGCGCAAGAGCAATGTCTAAAAGACAGACTCACCTCGACCGGACTGCAGCCGTCGCCACGCCAAATTGACACGTAGGACTCGGATCAGTCACTACACGAGGGTTTGGCGTACTATATCAAAGGTCTGCTGGCATGAATGTGGACCGAGTCGGACAAACCATGGGAAGACTCGCAACTCGTTTCACAATGCAAGTAAAGACGGGGATAGAATAGGTGGGCAGTCGTTTTCAGAGTGGGAGTTGCAGGACAAGGCCCACGCGCCGACGCTCAGCCATATTTTGCCTATTTTTGCTGTGTCGCAATGCAAAAAAGGAAGGTCCGTCTCACGCCCCCCCTCGGGTTGTTTGGCCCCGGCAACGTCGTTCCTTTCTCCACGCAATCTCCGGGATCTGCTACCATCGCAGCGAATGGATTTCCTTCGCGCTTCGACGTTCACATTCAACCCCCCCCTCCCCAACGTGTGCCGCCAGGTCTACCACTAGTCTAGCTTATCCTTCGCGAGTGCCAGCGTGATCGCCTGACACATCAATCAGAAGCGCCGACTTGCATTCTGTCGGACATGCCGGGGAGAGATGGGCTTCCAGTTCAAGTTCAGCGTCCATGGCTTCACTGTCGGCCTACGACGATCATATGAGCCTGCCCCTTATGTCACCTGTCGCTCGTCTATCTGCGACGCCATCACACATGGCCTCCAAGAAACTTCCCGGAAAATTCGCTGGGGTTGTCTGTGGACCATCGGTGAGTCTATCTGACATGGTCGCCTTGAAAGCCCTTATGCAGGCATATAGAGTTCCCGATTTGCGGGTCAACCAACTTCAGGGGACAAGGCCCAGCCCTAATCTACAGCAGGGAAGCCTCAGGACCACACTCATCGTAACTTCCCGCACACACCGGCGCTGGTTGCATCGCTAGCAAGTTCGTCACTGCAGCCGGATCCTCCAAGTCGCGTGAGATCAAACTGAATTGGCATGCGAACTCGGGCCTGTTCTGAGCTTCTTCAAAGTTGTTCTCTGGGCCTACCGTTCTCACCAGGCAGGCTGCCGCGTTGTCACAGCGCTCTTCACAAGCTCGCTTCTCAACGTCTGTCTCTGCGGGCATGGCGCCAAGCTCAGGGACAACTAAGTACCAGAGTGCTATAGCCATCATTACTGCCGTACGTCAGCTTCTGCCCGGCTCTGATTTGTAACGTGGGATGCGGGTCAGCACCCTTTGAGCTGATGATTTCTTCATCCGGGCTTGATAGGGAACGATTCCTTTGCGCACGGGGGCTGCGGGTTGTGCGTCTCACCCTGCCAAATCCTCATATACTCGCCATCGATGGCCTTGGCGGCCGTGAGTGCGTATACTTCTAGTTGGTTTCGTTCGGATCCAACTCAATCCATTTTTATAACAAGAACGACGGCTTATGAAACCATCGCAGCAACGGAGAATTTTTACGCAGGTTGCTTCAACTTAGGCTTCTGGGGTGTATGTTCAGTCTGCTCCCTTGCCGGTTCTTAATTTTATCATCATTGGGGGTGTCGCTGAACCCGATTCTAACGTGCTGTAAGACGAATTTCGGAAGGGCCGCTCAAAGTCAACTAGCGGCCCGATATATGTCTCCATATTCTCGGAACCTTGTATGTACCAAGGCTCCTGCAGGGCCCTCGATGGTCATGAGGCTGAAGAGAAGCATCGAAAGCGCTTGTCGCGAAAAATGTTGTAATTGACACCTCGCCTCCCCTCTATTTGCTTGTCACGTATGTAGTACCGTATCTACGCAAAACAGATACTTTTAATCAAACTGAAGGCGGAGGAGAGAGAAAGCAGCCAGCCTCCAGTGCGTAACCAAGCTGTCAACAAAATTTTCCTAGTTCGTACCAACATCTTGCACAGCCACATTCGTGGCGCTCGAGGATAAGCGCCGCACGCGTGGCAGCGCCAACATTGACTCACGGTCCCCGAACATACCCTGTCCTTCCATTAACTCCTCCCACTCTACCGTCTTTCCTCACGCTTTCATCGCAATGTACAAAGTCTCGTGTCAAATTCACAGTCTATCCTGGCTTGTCTCTCACTGCTTAACGTTTGGCACTGGCAACCGTGACCTGGGATGGCTGTTTTGTGATTATTATCGCAATCTTCTCTTACACAAGTACAGCCCAGTTTTCCCTCAGGTACGCCACTATTCCACGTATGGGACCTCTTTCTGTACCCCGCCGCAGGGTTTGTATGCTGACTCGGGTTCTGGCAACTCTCCCATTCTCGCGCGAAGGCTGCACATACGCCCTACAGGGTGCGACAGGCCCCTGCGCCCGTGCTAAATTGGACCCACCCTTCAGGCCCCATGCGATACAGGTCGGTCCTCCTCTCTAGTCAGTGACCGCGACGTTCCTCTATGTCTGCTGTGGGCGATCCTCGAGCCCCACAGAGATTCCGAATCTCCCAGAGCGGAGGGGCGAACCGCTTTGTACCTGCACCGCTGGGGCCGGCGGCGGTCCCGAGAAAGCGCGCCTGACGAGGATCCACGCATCTGGTCAGGCTGTACCTAGCCCTCTTGCATCGCGGTCTGGGCCCTGAATGCCGGTCTGCCCCCGACGTCTACAGTCTTCCTGGATCCTCACAGGGCCGCAAAAAGGAAGTGAAGCGCCTCCAGGGTGCAGCGCCCTTCGCACCATGTGGGAAGAACAGAACGCGGATGGCACCGGCAGTCTCTCAGGAGTCAGGTCTCAGCCCCCTCTGCCTTCGGCGACTCCGTGAACGATCTCGATCACGACAGGCCGCACTCGCACGGAGCCAGTGGTAAGCACTTATCGGTACCGGTGCCTCTGCCGTGAAGATGTGCACGCCATGGGTTACGTACCTTTCCTTTCTTTCTGCACTTCGCGCGCACGGGAGCCTGGAGGGCTGCCATCAGCCGCACTGCGCTAATTTTGAACCCTCCCTCCCCCGCGCCCGCGCCCACGACGTCGGCGTCGACGAAGCGAAGCGAAGCTCGTTCGAACGTCCCGCTGACTGTATATTCCAAGTTCGCATTCCCGCAGCCCCGACTGCGCGGGGTCTCGACGCGTTATCGTGGCTTCTAGGCTGAAGTGGCGTTGGGGGCTTTGGACAGCTTCATGCGAAGCTGGTGCTGCTTTATCCCTGGTCTTGTCCAGGCGGACTGCCGTTCCCGCGTGTGCGAACTGCGAAGAAGCGTACACCGTCACGTGTCCGCTAGTTTGCTTCCTTGCACTCGGACTCGAAAGCCTGGTGCTAAGCCCATCGGACGGGCGAGCTTGCCAAGTGCCAAGTGCCCTCCCCTCTGGTGACGTGATTTTGGGTCCAACTCGTAGTCTAGTCACCCCTGAGCTGGATGTGGGCCTATGGACAGTTGGTAATGGGGACGCAGGCGGCGAGGGCCCCGATGTGGAACCTGGACCGATTGTAGCTCTCGATCTTGTATTGGACGACGGCGAGGACGAGGTTCGGTATCGTGGACGGAGGGCGGTGGTTAGCAGCAGCACCACTACCTTCGCGTTCCGGTACTCCGAAGCCCACCACTTCCTCGAGGGCTCCAATATTCAAGACGGCGTCAGGATAGGCAAAGTCGTTCATGAGGCCCTTTTTATTCACTCCAGGCGCTTGAACATGAAGCAGGTACTTACCGATACGATCGTCATCCGGTGCCAAGGCCCGCGCCACAGTTGCCAGGTGTGGCTGCTCGACGCGGTGCGCGAGCTGCAGCAATACTTACGCGATCAGATGTATGCCGTGTCGGAGTTCAACGTTCAACCGCGACTTGCTCTTCAGGGATGGCGGGCGGATGGCAGAAGCTCCTTCGTGTACCAGTGGAGACAGGTCACAGCAGACCAACTCCCCAATGGCGGTGCAGCCCATCCAAGCGCCGATACAGCGCTAAAGCTCCCACTGGCGGCGCTAGACTGCTTCTCGCCTTCCCCCTTCCCCGTATGGTCTACCGGTACGATCTATCTGTCTACTTACGACGGCAATTTGCATCTGGTAGGACAAGCACCACTTATTTAGCCGTCATATTCCCGCATCGCAACTCGCCACAAAAGACCGACCCCAACTACATTCGCTACTGGCGGGCACCCTGGGACTTCACTCGACTCGGACTCGAACGACTAGCACTTTACTTCAAACTACTACCGGATCCTCCGAGTGATTCTGGCGTCAATCAGCAGCCGAAAGGAATGGTGAAGTCGTCGAGGTGGAGCGCGGCGTTGACTCCAAGCCCGCGGGAAGCGAACGCCCTCCAGAGCAGGCAGTAGTTCGCGCCGTTGTACCTGGTCGCGTCGGCCTGGATCCACGCGTTGCGCGCGTCGACGACTAGCAGTATTATGTGTAATAAGCTTTAAATTCCCAGAAAATTTCAAGCGAGAAGGCTGAGACGTGGACGTACAAGTGGGGTTGCAAGGCTGGAGAGGGAGCGCGTCGATGAAGAGGTGGAGGAAGACGGTGTTTCCTCCGGTAGTGCTGTTGCGACGTGCAGTCAGTCTGTTGTTGAGCGACACACCTATTTGAGTAACGGGAAAACTCACGTCGGGTCGGTCTTGGCGGTGGAGGAGAACCCGCGCGCGGCGACGAGCTGCGCGTAGACGTTGTGTAGCATGTTCGCCCAGACTTCGCCGATGTCTGTTCACACAGAAGCCTCTGTGAGTAGGGCTGTAGTATCTCAGACTCGTATGAACGCACCGTGAGCCTCGTTCAACACCAACAGGCTGGAGTACCTCAAGGGGTTCGTGTTCCTGTGAAGGTCACATTTTGGCGTAAACATAAACAAGCGCATCCCTGCAACGAAATGCGTCCCTACTCACGTGTTTGTGGAGTACGGGTAGTTGCGCGCCCCAGAAGCGCGGTTGAAAACATAAGCACTGAAGGTCCAGTCGGTGACAGTGGCGCTAGTCCACTCAGTCCACCTGTGACCAAGACGATACCGATACCCCCGTTTTTAGCCTGTGCGCACCGCAGTAAGAATACCACTTGACGTACTCTGCGAGCGCATCCGACCAGCCCTCTCCCAAGCCTTGGGCCTCTAGAGTCTGCAAGCACCTACGAGGAGGCAATATATAAGACGGTAAGCAATGCGGTCACTGCTTTGTGAAGGTTTCACACACCGCCCCGTGCCACCGCCAGTCATGCGGTTCGTGATACCGTGCGTGTTCTCGTGGACGACGAGATCGTTCTCGAGCGCGCCGTCGCGCTCAGGGACGGACCGGTCGAAGAGGAACATGCGCATGAATCCGCTCTGCCCGCTGTAAAGGGATAGTGCTCATCAACGCTCCATCCCGCGCTCGAAACTTGAATGGCGAACGAAAACTCACTCTGGCGGCGTGCTGAAGAACGCTGCGACGATTTGACACGATGATCAGCCCCGCACCCGAAAACCGAAAATGTGCAGTGTAACTCGGAGACGAGACGCACCGTTGTTCTTGCCCGACGGGTCCTGCACGGAGACCTGGACGCGGTCGTTGCCTGCGCCCCCGCGCCCGAAGTTGTTGCCCTGGAAGTTGTATGCGGCCTCGGTGAAGCCGTACAGGTACGAGATGTCGTGCACGGTGTTGACGACGTAGAACATGTTCACGCGCGCGGCGTCGATGTTCGCCTGGAGCGCGTCCGGGTTCACCGTCGGGTCCTGGAAGTAGATGAAGTTGAGCGGCGCGGACGACTGCGGCGTCGTGCTCGAGCCGACGAAGGTCACGACATTGTTGCCGCTGTCGGACAGGGCCCGACAGGGATGAGGAGCAGGGAGGAAGGAGTGCGTCAGCGTGATCAAGACACCGATTGGAAGGAAGAAGGAAGAGGGAGAGCGACGCACGAGGTGTCGGTGGTGTTGTTGTTGCAGTCGCTGTGCCAGCCGCACGGGGACGCGGCCAGGTTCTGGGGGTTTACCAGCGTTTGGAAGCCTTGGAGGATGTTCTGCTCGACGAGGGGAACAACGCGGTACTGAATCAAAGCTTGGTGAGCCCATACTGCCTACATGATCGCAGCACAGCACGAGACTCACCGACGAATAAGAGACGAAGTCGGTGAGCTGCACGAGGTCGCCCGTGTGGGCGTCGACAAATGCCTCAACCCACATGGCCTTGGAGTCGTCCCGGACCTGCACAACGTGTGTGAGGGCAACGGAGCCGTCCTGCTTCGCGACGAACTCGAGCTTGGTCGGGTGCCCGTCGTACTGCCCACCCAGCTCGCCTTCAGCCTTGGAGATCGCATCGGCCGCGGAGATGGAGGGGGTCGTGGAAGGAACGTTGGCTTCAGCAGGAAGAGGTCAGCGAGGTAGTACGAGGAGGGGACGGGGCAGCGCACAGGGCAAATCGACGAACGAGGACCCGAAGGAGACGACCTTGTTGGCCTTGTTGAACGCGACGTTGGCCACCGCGTTCGCAACTGAGACGCCGTTCTACAGACAGGCGGGCGTAAGACAAGGTGATATTACAACAAGGATACTGGGGACGACGCACAATCTGCTGGTGGATGTATGCGTGCTGGACGACGTCGTTCGAGTACCCGGCCCGGTACGCGGCAGCGTCAGAGGTGATGTTGAGCTTCGACTGGACGAAAGACACGGCGGCGTCCTCCAAGTTGAACTCGGCGCGAGAAGAGAGCGGGTGGTCGATGCCGTCCACGCCGAAGGTCTGTCGCAGAGTCCTGGTCAACCGACGAATGTCAATACACGACCCAGTGCATGCGCACCTCGAAGGATGACTCGGGGTGGAAGCTCTCGACGGTTTTTGTCGGCCCCGATCGCGCGCACCTGCATCGTCATGTGCTTCAGGCTGCCCGAAAATGGGACAGCTGAAGCTACCGATGAAAGCATGACAGCGGCGTAGACGGAGCGGATGAAGCTGGCTGAAAACTGCATGGTAGACCTGTGAAGTAGAGAACAGGGGAGTAGGTCACTAGAAGACAACCTGGCTTTCCGGTCTTCTGCTGCAAACCATTATATACTTCCCTATTCTGGGCGCAGCCAGTGCGGAGGACCACAAGTCGGATACAGGGGAGAAAACGCCTTCCATGATGAGGCGAACCGGTACACATGACAGTTGCGTTGAGCCCATGATCATCGTGGACAGCGTCAGAACATCTCTCCAGGCCGCGACTCGAAAATCGGCGACATGATCGTCGCGAATGTGCGGAGCGCGGGCATACCAGAACATTGAGCGAACCGGGGGAAGCTCCTGGAGTCATTGAAGCTCTGTCCTGGTCCTGTGTGCGCCCAATCTCCCTGTGATCATATGAGAAGAAAGTTGACTGGGGACACGAGAAAGTCAAACCTATAGAAAGGCCCGACTTGTGTAAACCTTCCACTGGACTGTTAGGTATGCCAGCCGCCGACCCCAGTCATATCATCATGCCCAGAAAACAAAGCGAAACGCAGTACTGTGATTCGAATTAAATTTTCAGGAGAGATGGGCTCGACGTGAGCGAAAGTAGAAGAACATCACCTTCAGTACAATAATAGTCAGTAATGACCCAAAGGTGCGACGGCCTAGAACTTGATGTCAGACCACTCATTTCGCGAAGTTGCGTTCGTGAAGGGTTCACTGCCATCTGACCGGAGAAGATCCCCCCGAAGAACACGCATGGTTCCTATTTCATTTTTTGACATAAAAAGCTGGGCGAGACTGGGAAGTTGTGGTCGTGAGCACTGACGTCATCTCGGATTGATCCTACACTGACGCTACACCCTGAAAGCAACACGCACATGTTTCTGACACAGACAGCGAGAAATTTCTTGTATTAGAAACCCCTGTCTGAAATGATGAGCCACACACCTAAAACCTAAGGGAAATCCCCCGGGCCCTCGATCAGACTGTGATGCACACCTGAGATGAACAAGTTGCTGGCCAAGTAGATAGGGTGACAGCCAATCTGCAGCCCAGCAATGATGGCTCTACAATACAGACCCACCTCGGGTCAAGAACATCACGCGCTGAGCGAGAATCCAGGGCCGGATGTACCGACGAAAAGTCAACTTCTTGACACTGGAATGGAACGGTCGGACGTCACCGGCACTACACGTTCTCAAGGCCGTCCCTCTGGATTCACGGAGCCCATGTGCAGCGAGGATACCCACTGCGTTGCAGATCATCGTTGTGTCGCTCGGCAAAAACCAGTTGAACCTGAGTGACCGCGTGGGCTGGCCGCTGCATGTGTGAAGCCTCTCAGGATGAGATCATCTGCCTTTTCCGGGAGACTTGGAGCTCCAAGGTATGGATCAGGAGAGAACTGGCGTACCCCTGTTACTTGCATCCGCTCGACTTCAAGTTTGAGAGGTGGCGCTTGCTGAGTCGGAGGCGGTGCAGAGGCCGCGAGTGGAACGTGCGCTGCAGCGCTTATTCTTATTCTATCTCTGTCTCCGACTGCGAGTCACCGCGCTCCGGTCCCGAGTCGTACAACTCGAGGCCAACACGGTCAACTACATCTATAGCTCTGAGTATGCCACATCGTTCTGCAACTCTGTCGCAACTGCATTCATAAACTCCCGTCGAAAAAAGGAGATTAGCACCCAGGAGGCACCATCGTGTCATCGACGTGGTCATCCGCGTTGACTCCAAGCCCACGGGATGCGAACACACCCCAGAGCATGCAGTAGTTCGCACCATCGTACCTGTTCGCGTCTGCCTGGATCCACGCATCGCGTGCCTGGGAGACTTTGGGTGGGGGGAGGGGGGGAAGAGAAAAATAGCGCTTAGCCACTGGCGTCAGCCGACGCCAGACTGGGACTTACAGGTGGGGTTGCAGGGCTGAAGAAGGAGCGCGTCGAGGAAGAGGTGGAGGTAGACCGTGTTCCCTCCAGTGGTCCTGCGCCGATCCTCGGTCAGCGTGCTCTCGAGCGACACGGGCCGCACCATGACTACTACTCACGACGGGTCGGTCCTGGCGGTGTCCGAGTAGCCGTGTGCGGCGACGAGCTCAGCGTAGACGTTGTGGAGCATGTTGGCCCAGACTTCCCCGATATCTGTAGATAAATATCACAAAAGTTTGCTCAGAGACCGTGACCGGGCACTGGCAGACCGCTTCCAGCAGGCTCAAGTTTGCATACCGTGTTGATCAGTCAAGGTCTGTAAATTGGAGTACCTCAACGGGTTCGTGGTCCTGCAATGGTATTCGCATTACAGCGGCGTAAATGTAAGTGAAGGGCAAGGCATCCATCTCAAAACTAGAAGCGGGTCGTTACTTACGTGTTCGTGGAGTACGGGTAGTGGCGAATGCCAGCAAGGTTGTTGTAGACGTAAGCGGCCATGATCCAGTCGGTGAAGGTATTGGCCGGCCATTGCCAGTGAGTCCATCTAGTAGCAAAATCGTGACCGGTGAATGCGAGGGTAAACCACGCGCCGTAACAGAGATCGAATCGAATCGAACATACTCAGCAAAAGCATCCGACCACCCTTCGCCCAGGCCTTCCGCCTCGAGAGTCTGCAGGCAGCTATGAATCGCGCAATGTATGGTAAGGGAACTCATAAAATCGGTCATGGGATTGCACGTACCTTCCTGTGCCGCCACCGGTCATGCGGTTCGTGATCCCGTGCGTGTACTCGTGGACGATGAGGTCGTTCGCGAGCGAGCTGTCGCGCGCGGGGGTGGCGTATTACCAGATCCCCATCCGCATGTACCCGGGCTGCCCGCTGGGAGGCAGTCCTCATCAGTCGTCATTGCACCATGTCCCGTGCTTCAAGCTATGTGATGCATACACTCACTCGGGCGGTGTGTAGAAGTAAGCTGCAGACAGCCCAAGTAAATGCAAACACGGTCAGCGATCAGCGCTCAAGTTGCAACGGCCCGAGGTGCAGGATGATGGGAAGGAGAGGCAGACGCAGACGCAGACGTACAGTTGTCCGTGCTGTTGGCGTCCTGGACGGAAAGCTCGACGCGGTCGTTCTCCGCGCCGCCCCGGCCGAAGTTGTAGTCCTGGAAGTTGTACGCGGTCTCGGTGAACCCGTACTGGTACGCGATGTCGTGCATCGCGTTGGCGACGTAGAACGTGTTCACGCGCGCGGCGTCGATGTTCGCCTGGACCGCGTCCGGGGCCTGCGTCGGGTCCTGGTGGTAGATGAAGTTGAGCGTGGGCGACGACTGCCCGGTCGTGTACCAGAAGTTGTCGTCGCCGGCGACGAAGGCGATCACGTTGTTCCCGCTGCTCGACGCCCGCCGGCGTGCAAGTGTAGGATCACGACGGTCAGAAAGTTGGGGATCAGATGCGGGATGCGAAACGGGGGCTTACGAGGTGTCATTGGTGTTGGTCACGCCGTCCTCGCTGTGCCAGCCATAGAGCGACGAGGCTATGTTCTAGGGGTTCGTTAGCGTCTCGAAGCCTTGAAGGATGTTCTGCTTGGTAATGGGGAGAACGCGGTACTGCGTTGAAGCATGGCTTCCGTGAGCCCCGGCTCTTTCTATTGCGACAGGCACATCACAGAACCCACCGAAGCATGAGAGACGAAATCGGTGAGCTGAACGATCTCGCCGGTGTGCCCATCGACGAACGCCTCGTACCATATGGCCTTGCTATCGTTCCGAATTTGCACAACGTGTGTGAGGGCAACGGAGCCGTCCTGTTTCGCGAGGTACTCAAGTTTGGTCGGGTGCTGGTTGTAAGTACCGCCAAGCGCGTTTTCAGCCTTGGAGATTGCGTCCATGGCAGAGATAGAAGGAGTCGCGGAAGGCACATTGGCTATCATCATCAGGGACAGAGCGACGGTCAGCAGAGTTGGTGAACTACGGAGAGCGTTGAACAGCGCACAAGGCATGTTGATGAACGAGGACCCGAAGGAGGCGAGCTTGTTGGCCTTGTTGAACGCGACGTTGGCCACTGCATTCGCGACCGGGATGCCATTCTGTAACACAGCAGGCGTAAGACAGCGTATCATGCAGACGACAAGGTTATCACCGACAACGCACAATCTGCTAGTGGATGTATACGTGCTGGGCGACGTCGTTCGAGTACCCGGCCCTATACGCAGCACCGCTGGAGGCGACGTTGAGCTTCGACTGGACGAAAGACATAGCGGCATTCTCCAAGTTGAACTCGGCGCGAGAAGAGAGAGGGTGGTCGATGCCGTCCACGCCGAAGGTCTAAAACAAGGTATCATCAACCATATGCTTGTGCACGACACGACTAACTGGCGTACCTCGAAGGAAGACTCGGGGTGGAAGCTCTCTACGGCCTTGTCGGCCCCGACCTCGCGCACCTGCATCGTCGTGTGCTTTAGGCTGCCCGAGAACGGGACGGCCAGTGAAGCCACCGATGCAAGCATGACGGCGGCGTAGACGGAGCGGATGAAGCTGGCTGAAAACTGCATAGTTCAACGTCTAGGCAGACTACAGAAAGCTGGGGGGAATAGGTGACCAGATGACGACCTGCTCGACTTGTCTGTGTCTACAGACCATTATATATCCCCCGTTTCGAGACGCTGTAGAGGGCAGATGAGTGGAGTTAGGAGCGAAAGTGCCTTCCACAGCACTTGGACTGTGTTCTTTTGACAGCAGCGCTCGGTTTACGAGGACCACGGCATTATCAAGACGCCCTGCTTCCTGGTATTAGAAGTAAAGATGATGTTTTCGTTGCGACCATATGGGGTGAGGTCTTGCGAGAGCGCACAATGGCCTGCTGGAAATCTCTGAGGAAAGCTGCGCGTATACGTCCTGTCGTCCTGCTGACATGTGAGCAGAGGAATGAACGAATACGGTACGCGAAGTCGCACCTCCATGCCAGCTCCATTCGTGCACACCTTCCGTCCAACTGTCAGAGGCGGCTCGAGCCGCCTTTGTCGTGAACATAGAGCCTATAGCTAAAATTTCAGACTTTTCGTCTTCGCTGATGTAGTTAGGAAGATGAGGCAGGCCACCAAGGTGAGCGATGGTGCAAAACAGTCGCTGTTGGTGAAGCAGTGCATATTGACCGTCGACTGACGGCAATCTGAAGCATAGCATAAACAGGCTATGCAGCTCTGCTCAGAGTCATCATCCCAACATCAGTATCAGATCACTCATAGTTCTCATTACTTTTCAATGCGATCCTCCACGCAGCAATACTTACAAGTCCATCTTGATTGATGTCTTCAAACACACAGCCTGAGCGGCACTGCGCTACCTCGTGCCGGAAACTCCGCCCGCCTCCGACCGAACCTCGACTCTCAAACCAGCCCCTGCACGTCAATAGTCAGAGGAGCCACTACTTATCGTCATCGCCGCCGAGGCTTCAAGGGACTGCGGAGCCCAGCGGTCAGTACAATATCCACGTGGTTCGGTTGTGCCGGCCGATGGCAACACTCAACATGCTCGTCCGCGCAATATTGCACCATAACTGCTCTCCTTCACATCTCCCTTCTTATCGGCCCTAGATCCTCAAATTTTGGCTCCGAAACACGCCCAAGGATGCCCTCAGAACGTGTTCGCGAAGGCTCATAAAGGACCCCCAGCGGTAGCCATGGAACAGAGTCCTTCTCCCCACCCCGGCTTCTCGAAACCATGTTGGCCGCCAAGGCAGCAGACACCGCATCCGCAAGTTATCCGTCATCCATAAAGTCCACGTCTGCGTTAGAGGATGCGCGTGTGAAGCTCGATCACTTTGACCCCGAGCTGGTCAGGCGGACGTGGTGGAAGATCGACTGGGCGATTCTACCGATCGCTGTCATTCTCTATTTGGCTGCATATATCGACCGGTGTGTGTCTGGTATCTCCTCTCATATTAACCATTGCAAGCCCTGACGTGGACCTTTCGCGTTTTACGTTCTTCGTAGGGCCAACATCGGGAATGCCAAGGTGCTAGGGCTAGCAACTTCCCTCGAGCTGACGAGTAACCAATACAACTGGGCACTGACGATTTTCTTCATTGGATACGTGATATTTGAGACGCCATCGAACATCCTCCTCCGGAAGATTAGCCCCAGGTGGTATATCCCAACTCTCACCGTAAGTGGGGTCTTATTTCAGCTGTTTTATCGGGAGTGACGGAACTGGTCGAAGGTCCTTTGGGGTCTAGTTTGTGCCCTATTTGCGACCGTGAAGTCAGCGAAAGGGCTCCTCGCTATTAGATTCTTCCTAGGCGTTGCCGAAGCAGGTTTCTTGCCTGGCATCGTTTACTGGCGTAAGTGCCTTCAATGCCTCACGAACTTCACCTCCGCTAATCACACTGTGCAATGTCGCAGTCAGCTGCTGGTATCCCCGCACGCTACTCGGGAGACGTTACGCAGTGCTCTACTCGACTGTGTCCCTCACAGGAGCCTTCGGCGGCCTCCTCGCAACCGCAATACACTCCCTCAACGGCACATACGGCATCGCAGGGTGGAAGTAAGCGCATCCTGTTCGAGCCCTCATCGTCGAGACTAACAATAACCGCGCCCGCAGATGGATCTTCATCGTCGAGGGCTGCGTCACGGGCGGACTGGGCGTCCTCTCCTTCTTCGTTATGCCCGCCTACCCAGACACCGCGCGCTTCCTGTCCCCAGTCGAAAAACACGTCGTCCAGCTCGCGAACGAGGCGGACCGCGGGCAGCGCGCGGACGAGCGCTTCCGCGGCGCGCAGGTGCGCGCGGCCTTCGCCGACTGGCGCACCTGGCTCTGGGGCCTCGTTTACATCGCCATCTACATCCCCGTCTACAGCATCATCCTCTCGCTGCCCTCCGTCGTCACCGGCTTGGGCTACGCCGGCACGCACGCGACGCTCATGGCGTGCCCGCCGTATGGCGTGGGCTTCGTGATTGTGCTGCTTGCGGGGTGGACGACAGACCGGTATGGGGGGCTGTTCGTGCACTTTGTGGGTGCGATCGCGGTGGTCGCGGTTGCGCTCATAGTGCTCATGACGGTCGAGAACCTTGTTGTGCGCTATGTCATGTTCTTCTTCGTCATGTTCATGTGCGTGTGCCTCTCCCTCCCTCCCACCTTCTTCAAGTTCCCCAATTCCCGGCTCACGATGCGCGTGCACACTGTACGCTACAGGTTCATCCCCGTGTCCGTGTGCTGGACGTGGCTCGGGAGCAACGCCGCGGGCGCGACTAAGCGCGCAGCCGCGCTCGGCGTCGTCTTCTCCCTGGGCAACATCGGCGGCGCCGTCTCGGGCCAGATCTACCGCGCCGAGTGGGCGCCGCGCTACGTGCAGGGGCACGCGATCAACGTCGCGTGCTACGCCATCGCGCTCGTCGCGGGGGCCGCGCTCTGGTGGAGCTACAAGACGGACAACGAGCGGCGCGACCGAGCGGCGCACGAGACGATCGCACGAACGAAGCAGCATGATTTGCTCGGGGAGGACTTGGGTGACCTTGGTGACCGGTGCGTCTGTCCATCTCGTCGTGCAGCGTTCTTGTTTAGTTCAGGTTTGCTCAACTGTCCGTGAACACAGGCACCCGAGCTTCAGATATTACTTGTAATGAGTGATTTGATTCGTATGATGGTATGTGTGACATAAGTTATATGTGCGAAGGGATATACAACACTAGAGTGTACCACATCAGTCCTAACTTGCGACTACAAAATGCAGAACATTTCGGACATCCCATCTGTGATGCGAGTATGCTATCCGAAACTAGCCATTCAGGTTGTCCTGCAGCGTCCAATGATTATCCCAGTTCACCGACACATCCTTCATCATGCCCCGCTCTCACCCACCTAGAGTTGGAGTCAGCGCATTACGCATGAGCGAAGGCCCCTCGACTATGCCCCGTGCGGTCCTCAGTCAGCGTTGACGCCGAGCCCTGCGAGCTACCCAGCCTCGCAGACCGCAGATCGTGCAGCGTCGTCTCCAGAATGATGATCTTGTCCTCCCAGTTCCCGTCGTGGTTCAGGGCCTTCGCATGGTGGACGACCTGCTCCAGAACCTCCACCAGCTTGTCTTCGAGCACGCCTGGGTAGCGACGCTCGAGTGCGACGAGGTGCGGGGTGATGCGGGAGATGGGGTAGAGCAGCATCCGTGGCTGCACGTTCTTCCAGAGGGGGCTCTCGAAGAAGGCCTGCAGGTGGACGAGCGTGTCGCGCAGGTGGGCGCGGATCGCGGTGTCGGGAGAGGGGAGGGTGTCAAGCGTCGCGAGGCAGATGACGAGGTCGCAGCCGTCGAGGAAGTCCTTCACGTCCCCGGCGCTGCGCGCACCGTCAACGAAGGCGACGAGAGCACCTAGATCTGTGAGGTCTATCTGAGTGTCTTTTACGAAACAGAATGACCGGCGGAGAACACACCGTGGCATCCAAATGTGGCATACTGCTCTGCAAGATCGAGGTTCCGCGACAACTGTTGGTAGAGGATAGAGAAGCCCATGCGGCGGACCGTCGGCTCCAGGTCACCCAGGAGGCCGAACATGACCTCGCAGAACCGCGGATACACAAGCGGTAGCGTGCGGACAAGCAGTGGCTCCATCGTGCGGAGGACCTGGATGGGATGCTCGAGCGGGATGGGCCCCTCGCGCGACTTCCGAACCGTGTCCAGGGTGACGTCCGCGAGTATGGCGAGAGACTCCGCCTTGGACTCGGTCGTCCGGTTCTCGAGATACAGCACGCCGTCGTCGACGCCACGCGCGCGGTGCGACATGAGCCTGAAATAGCATTCGACGGCTTCGAGCGGATCCATGTCGTTGAGACAGGGCTGGATGACGTTGCGGAGGAACGTGTCGTCGAGGAAGGTGGCGTCCGCGCCCACGAGGAGGTGCTGGTCCAACCTTCGGCCTTGGCCCTCGACCAGGACCCGCTCGCGAGCCTTCCAGCTGTATGTATTGGGCTTGTTGGCGAAGCGCTGGAACAGGTGCACGAAGGTTTTGGCCAGTCGAGCTTGCAGACGGCTCAAGCTCCCGTCGGCGTGACGGTCTGCCACGCGAGTCGTGAAGGAGTACACGCGCCGCGTGATATTGCGGGCGGGCTTCTTGATGGACTGGATGATGACGAAGACTCCCCAGGCCTGCGGGGACCGGTAGGCGCAATCCTGGGCGAACGTGGGCAGCAACGTCGTCAGACCGAGGAAGAAGAGCAGGATCGAGACGAGGACTATCGCAGCTTTCGTAACGGCTCCCGTGTTGTCGAGCGGCGCAAGAAACAGAATGAGACCGATGAGGAAGAGGACGAGTGCACCTTGCAAGAGGATAGGGAGCAGCACCATGATTTCCTGAACACGCCACTTCTTGAGACCGTTGTTCCGGAACTGTCGTATACGGGCGACCTCGAGAGAGACACTGGCCATGCCTGACTTGTATTCGTTAAGCCACTGCTTGACCAAAATGCTGATGGATGCTGCCGCGAGACTACATATCAGACTCGAGAACCAGAGGGTATTGATAGCTATCGCCGATGCCGCAGACCTGGTCGGGTTCGAATTCGCGTCTTGTTGTGCTGATAGGAAAGCATTAGAGGCAAAGGCAGTGGCGTTGACATTCCGCGCATTGCCCGAATTAGTCGCCGTTGCCGTTTGTTGTACCAGGAGAGCGAGGAGCTGGTTGGTGGTGTCAGTGGGTGAATTTGAACCAGGGCTGTCTCCACCGCCGAGTAACTTGTACGCCTCGATGTTGAATGCTGTTAGAATGGCGGAGAATAGGCCTGCCTATATGGGATGTTAGTGTTGGATCTGACGTCCAACATACATGCCGGGGCGATTGATGCGAGAGCGGTCGTCGACCGGGACTCAACAACCTCACCTCAAGCATTGCACACACATCTGAAGGGAAACTCACAAATACAAGATGCGTGTCAATCTCCTCCTTCCACCCTTGGATCTTTGCATCATCGTGGTCCTTCAATGCTGTAGCACATTCCATCCAAGCGTCGGCTGCCAGAGCTCCGCGTGTTGCAATGGTGTTTGCGATGGGGGATTCTAGTCCAATCTCCTGTTACCAATGGAGGCGTAAGAAGCCCGCGGGGTAAACATAACACGACAACGAACTCCTACCTCAACGGCAGCGATCGCATCTTTCAGTGCGACGCCAAGTTTTGGCAAGGACTGCAACTTGCTCCGTCAATGACGTGGGCGATCTCTGGAAGCACAAAGCGAACTAACCTCTACTATCTCGCGTGACCGCCGAATATCCGCACGCGACGCTCGGGCTGAACGCGCTCGTTGAACCTTGACGCTGTGTCTTCTGGGCTGCATGATGCCTCACGTAGAGCCGAAGGGGATCCTCAGATCGTGTTGGAGGAAGAACGGAAGGTGGGTCAATCGAGAGTGGTAGCCGCTCCTTCATCGCCCACCCGGGATGAAATCAATTGCAAGCATCGGACTTGCCTTCCACACAGCCTAAGCTGCAGACTCGACAATACGGAAAGGAATCAGAATTAGTCGATGCGATGCGAAGACAGTGCTGAAGGTCGTCTTTTTCCTCGTTGCCGTCTTCCGTTCAGGTACGCCAGATAATGTGACCAACTGTGGTCATCAAGGCGGGGTCGAACGTGCGTCGTATTACCCGAAGCGCCTGCGATAGAGGCCCATGTTATCCGCCGCAGTTCTGTGGACATACCAGTTGCCAAGCCCAGGAGACGAGGGCCAGATAAGGCCAGATAGTGGTGAAGCATGGCGTGCAAGTCGGACACCGCAACGAGACGAGCATAAAGTATAACATATTGTAGGCAAAATGTGAAATCGGTACCAGTACGAGGAACGGACATGAGGAAAAAACACACAACGATGGATGTGGCAGGTATGCAGCTCTCACCAACTCCTTACAAGGAACGATAGGTTGTAGGGTACTTATACCTGAGACCCAGGAACGAAGACAGACTGGGCAGCGACTCGGCATAGCTGACGTGGCGAAGTTGAGGTCGATGCCAATAAAGAAATACGTGGCAAGGCGCGGTCTGGCAGAGACCATGTCATGCTCAGTCTAGACGCACAGTAAGGCAGTGTGTCGTTGCCACTGACCTATGCACTAATACCTCGGCCTGTCGGGATAACGATACCGGTCCCGCTCTCGACTTCTGTCCCGGCGCGTCCGCTCTGCTTCGGATTGTTTCCAGTCCCTCGCGGGTGGCTCTCTCCTTCGCTCTCGATCTCTGTCGCGGTCCCTGTCGCGGCTGCGATACTCATAACGCTCGCGCGACCTCGTAGGGCTGCGGTCCCTGTCCCTGTCCCTGTCCCTGTCCACATCCCAGTCACCATTGGTCGAGCGCGCACGGGAATAATCATTCCTCGGTACGGCCGGCGATCGGGGAGGAGGCATGCGGGAAGCCTGTGCACTGACGACCGAGATAGTGGGAGCAGGCGGTGGGCGAGGGAGCGATGAGGTGGCGGATTGACCGGGGGACACTAAGCGAGCGGCCATCGTAGCTATTGCTGGAGGGACCGGAGGTAGTGGTACCACCGGCGAACTGACAGGAGTTGCCTGGGGACTGTTCACATTGAGGTGCAACATCTGCTCGAGTGCGCTGGTGTCAATGTCTCCAAGCTGAGGATTGGGCTCGAGAGGTCCATTGGCAGCGGTCGACAAATGCTTGGTGAATCGAAGAGTAATCCGCGGAGTGCTGGGCGGCTTCGTGGGATCTTAAGCAACCCATTCGTATATATGACTACTATTGTACACTCACCTGAGCAGCACTCGTTACACCATCAACGGCCCTATTGATAAATTGAACACGAATCAGTGAACGCTAAGCGGGCAGCTGGTTCCCACTGACATTGCATTATCATCTTGCGGTCCTGTGTCGAGGCCCGGAGGGTCCACTTCCATCTTCACAGATGGCGGTTGCATGGCTTTCGCTGCAGTCTTAGACGGTCCTGCCGCTCGGAATGCCTGAGGACTAGATCCAGTGACTGTTGAAGCTGAAACAAAGTACGAGTCTAGGGCCGCCGACATTGAAGTCATCGTTTTTCGCTTCGTAAGAGGTTTGGGCTCCGATGCCTGCGTGGTAGACCAGCTAGCGGACGCAGACTGAGCGGGCGGCGGCGAAGAACATCCATTCTGAGCCTGTGAAGTCTTGGAAGACTTATTGGAAGCCTTTCCCGCGGCCTTCGAGGCTGCAACTGCCTTCATCGTTGAAGATGTGGAGACTTTCCTAGCTCCAGCGGACTTCGCAGCAGTTGCTTTCGCGGCCGCAGTGCGAGACGAAGCTGCCGACAGGTTTGGCACAGAAACTCTCCTTCTGGCAGGGACAGCCTCATCATCGCCGTCGGAGTCCTGGCTGCTTGCTTCCACCTGCGTTCGAGGCCGCTTGCGTGCTGGCTTGGGCGCAAGCTCAGGTTCGGGAGAAGAGGGTCTGCTGCTCCCCATGGGTACCCCGGAACGCTTCACCGACTTGATCGCGATGGCGGCGGGTATATCACCTTTGTTGTCGCTAGCGAGGTCTGCGTCATTGAGCCCTCGCTTCAGGAATCCAAACATGGCTTTCACGACCTTGTTGTTGGCGCGGACATCGACGAACTGCTTGCGGACGTCGGCACGCATCTGCCAGATGGCGTTTGAGAGCTGCGTGAGGGAGTGCGTCTTCTTGAAGCGGGATATGAGGACACCGATCATTGTGAACTCCACAGGCGAAACGCGCGATGGTTTCTTGAATGCGGTGTTGTATTTCTTGCTCTTTACAAGCGCGATGAAGATCTTGAAGGTATCTAGGACGTCGATACACATCTTTTGGTCTATGGCATCGGGGCTTGACAGCCACTTCTCGAGCTTCGGAGTGGTGGGGAAGGTTGGGCCGGAGTGACAGGTGATGAGGCATATAATGGTTGCGAGGCATTGAAAATCTCGTCCGCGGTCATGTCCCCAGTCTAGATCTTCACCGAAACCTTCATCGCCGAGAACGATGGACTGCACTTCCCGAATCAAAGATGGCCACGGTCCCGGGATTGCTTGCATGCGCTCTAGGTATCCTGTTAGAAACATGGCGGGCACTTTTACCCGGGAGCTTGACCCTACCGGCCACCGTCAATGCAACGCCGAGTTGTACCCGCTGAGAGATCATAAATAAGCTGTTTTGTTAAATCCTACGCTTCCTCTCACCTGGAATATCTCTCGTTCTTGATCATTAGTAAGACCGTCATACTCAATGCATGTAACTTGCTTGTTGGCGAACGTTTGTTGCATCGGTCTCGAGAGCATGAGTCGTTGTTCGCTGCCGTCTCTCTTGAACCAATATTTCCTACCATCGACGCTGTCTCCTCGTAAGCCTGGCACTCCAGACAGAAGTCGATGATGGGTACTCACATATCCTTATCTGCAACCAGCACGTCAGTAACAGAGTGGCGACCGCATCTGATACGACTTACGAGCAATCTTAACTCGTTGTGAAGACATAATTCAAGTCAACAAAGCATCACGCGCAAACAGAGTTACACCCACCAGCCCATCCATAAACCTGTATTGAGAGCATGATTAGACTCTCCGGATAAGGCGAAATGTGGAGCTTGGAAACTAGGAGTGTTCTGTTGCGAGTCCTCTGCAGGACTTACGGCAAGATCTCGAGCGCGATACACAGCATGGAATCTATGTAGATTTCCGTGCCGGGTACCGATGCTCCAGGCTCCAAAGCCTTGTCTCGCATTTCCTGCGTCGGACCTCCTCCAAGTCGGAGTGAACAAGGTTCGCCTGCCCAACCACCATCTGCCGCTGAGGCCAGCACATGACAGCGTGTAACATTTCGAAGCTCCTCCCATGAACGTTATTGTAGAGTTCAGAACTTTGAGAATTTGTTCTTACGCTCCTAGGTAAGTCGCGGTGGACGAGATCCTTGGGAGTTGTTGAATGCCGATCGATGGCATATGCAAACGGTTGCCGAGGATTGTAAGCGATCGGGATTAAGCGTTGATCCACAGGCCGAAATCATCACTGCTGCCAAGGTGGATTGGCGAAGATGTACATGAAGCCACCCAAACGTTCGTCAACCAGCTGTACAGCAAGGGCTGTGAGCACCTGCGCACCCTCATCGAGCAGCTGCGCTTGGTCACACGGATTTCATTCACCCCCCAGCTCACTCACTATCCTCTATCCTCCGGGCGCTTTTCGTGTCACGGAGGATAGGGGGGAGGTCGTCGCTTGCGTTACTGGCCATAAAGGAGAAAGCTTACAGTTGAATCGAAGTCAGCCTCTGCTTTCCGTCGATGCAAATACGAGTTTGTGTGCCATCGTCGTTCGTAGTGACAGCTGCGCGGAAGTTCGGCTTTATCGAGGTCTCACTCAGGATAGAACGGCTGCACAACCCACCGAAAATGACAGGGGGCATGTAGAAATTTCGGAGGATGGAATCAATCAGCCCGGATTGCTTAGTTTCACTCCAAACAATGTCTGTAGACAATTATTTATCAGGACTTAATCTGCGGATTCAGGCCTTGGAGGACGCATAGACGCACCTCTTTGATATTCCGGATCAAGGTCTATAGTACCGTCGATTATCTGATCTGAAGGAAGATAAGAAATCAACCCCCGCCACTCGACCGGCCAAGAGGGGGTGGCAAACGTACCATACAAACTTCGCGTCGTGTAGGTCGTGGTACGGTAGGGCTGTAAGGAGCCGGTAACCTGCTATATGAAGGATGTCAGCGACACCGGTGTTTCGATGTCGTCTAATGATGGCAGCGCACTTTGTATTCGCCCGGCTGTTTCTGCTTCTTCTTTTTCCTGCTAGGCGCGGGCTGATAGTCATCCCCAGAGTCTGAGAGTTCTGTGAGACTGGACTCCCAGTCTGACAGCATTTGGAGGGGGATGGAGAGACGAGTGGCTCAGGGTGGTGGTGGTGGTGGTTCAGGTCAAAGGGGAACAAACAAACGCGTCAACGGTGCGGGGTTCATCAGATTCAATGGAGTTGCGCGCACTTCTCTGAGGATCGGCACATGACTGACGCGGATTCAATCGGAGCTAGAACCCACATGCAGAACCATTCGACGCGTCGCGACGCGCCACCAACGCGTCCAAGTCCGATTTCCATCGACCACTCCGTCCTCGTCTCACTTGCCACTCTCCCCTCCACCGTCCTCGGCCTTCGGGAGACTGGGCAACCATGCATATCCAGGAACTTATCCTCGACGGATTCAAGTCGTATCCCGTGCGGACGCAAATCACTGGCTGGGATCCCTCGTTCAACGCCATCACCGGTCTCAATGGATCCGGCAAGTCCAACATTCTCGACGCAATATGTTTCGTTTTGGGCCTAACAAACTTATCTTCGGTGAGTTACATCGCATATATTGCGCTTATGCGGGAGAAACTAGGTCCAAGGAGGGCAGGGGATGAGAGTTACCTGCGAAGACGGTGGCGGAGACTAGGGTGGTTTACCTTTAGACGCTGACCTTTTGGTCCGTATGCGCTGTAGATGCGTGCGCAAAACCAACAGGATCTGATTTACAAGCGAGGTCAAGCCGGTGTCACGAAAGCCAGCGTCACCATCGTCTTCGACAACTCCGACCGCTCCACGAGCCCTGTGGGTATGGAGGACTACGCACAGATTACGGTTACTAGACAGGTGCGTTTTATTCAAATCTTGAGTCTGCTTTGCATATACAAGACGGTCTTCATAGATTGCTATCCCAAACATCTCCAAGTATCTTGTCAACGGTCACAAATCGACCCAACAAGCAATTCAGACGCTCTTTCAGAGCGTGCAACTCAACATCAACAACCCCAACTTCCTCATCATGCAGGGTCGGATCACCAAGGTGAGCGGTCCAAGTCGTAATGTGGCCGGCCCCTTCAGGTCCTGTTAGATGTACATATGCGCATCGCACGTATGGGAATAGAGGAGGCGGTGACATTGTCCGGGAAACGCACCATTGTGGTGTTGACAGGATTTCCTAACAGGTCCTCAACATGAAGCCTGCGGAAATTCTGGGCATGGTGGAAGAAGCCGCCGGCACGCGTATGTTCGAGGAGAAGAAGGAAAAAGCACTTCGTACGATCGCCAGGAAGGACAGGAAAGTAGACGAGCTCAAAGCCACGATCGATGAGGAGATCACTAAACAGCTGAACAAGCTGAGAGAGGACAAGCGGATCTACCTCGCGTGGCAGAAGACGTGTACGGAGCTCGAGCACACCGGTCGGACGCTCCGCGCATTCGAATGGATGGATGCGACGCAGCGCGCGGAGGCGAAGGACGTGGAGATCGCGGGGGTGAAGGAGGCGAAGAAGTCGTTGGAGCAGGATAAGGAGAAGTATGGCAACGAGATGGAGGCGGCGGAGAGGAGCATGGAGGAGGTGAATGCGCAGCGGGACAAAGAGCTGAAGAAAGGCGGAAAGTTCAAGCAGCTAGAGGAACAGGTCAGCGAGCTCGGTAAGACCCTCGCCAAGGTCAAAACACAGGTGGAGATCAAAGAGGGCACCATAACCGATGAAGAGGGCAAGATTGCGGGATCGGAGAAGGAGTTAGAGGAGGTCAGACATCATGTCTGTTCACCGCGCCACGTTGCCCTCACCATCTGAACAGTTCCGCGTCAATCTAGAAGAGAAGCGTAAACAGGTCGACAAGCTTAACGCTGAGCACGCGCAGGTCAAGGACAAGCAGACCGCACTTCAGACCAGCGTCAACAGCTCCGAGGAGTTGTTACAGACGTTGCTCACCGGTCTCTCCTCGAGCAACAGCGGAAACACTGGCGGCGGGTACATGGGCAAGATAGCGGATGCACAAGCGCGGCTCGCGACTGGTCAAGCTGAGGAGCAGTCGAGCAGGAACCAACTAGATAGGTGTGGGAAGGAACTGAAGGCTTTGGAGGCGGACTGGAAGAAAGTCGAACGCGACGCGTCCGATGCGAAGCGCAATCTGGAGACCATGCGCGCGAACGTGGACAACTTCCGGCGGAAGCTGGCCGAGACCGGATGGAGCGCCGAGCAGGAGGAGAGCCACGAGAATGACCTCCGCAATGCGAAAAACGAAGTTCGCAGTCTAACCGAGGTTCGTCCGTCGGTTGTTCATTCTCAGCGCAGCCCGGTATATTGAAGCCGTCCCGTAGCTCCGAGACTCCGTCAAACGACGCATGCGGAATGTGGACTTCGAGTATGAGATGCCTCATCCTAACTTCGACCGCAACAAGGTCAAAGGGCTCGTCGCGTCTCTTGTCGGTCTAGACAAGGTCAACTACAGGGCCTCGACGGCACTGGAGATCACCGCTGGTGGACGACTGTACAATGTTGTCGTCGAAAGCGACGAAGTAGGCAAACAGCTGCTGCAGAACGGCCGCCTCAAGCGACGCGTCACCCTCATCCCGCTCAACAGGATCGAGAGCTTCCGTGTGTCACCGGCGGTAAGTGGCCGCACGTCCATAGGACTCTAGAACACCTTCCTGATGAGCGCTACAGAAAATTCAAGCGGCCGAGAGGATCTCGGGCGGCAAGGCACGACTTGCGCTGTCACTGGTCGGCTTCGCGAACGAGGTGGCGAACGCCATGTTCTACGTTTTCGGGGGCACGTTCATCTGTGAGGATGCGCAGACGGCGAAGCAGATCACCTTCTCGCGAGAGGTCGGTGTCAAGTCGGTCACGCTCGATGGCGACGTGTACGACCCCTCGGGGACCCTCAGCGGTGGCTCAGCCCCCAGTGGCTCTGGAGTTCTCATACAGGTGCAGGAGCTGATCGAAGCGGAGGGCAACCTCACGCAGGCACGGGAGACGCTTGCGAAGCTGGAACGGGAGTCGGCCCGGTCGCAGGGCGCGCGTGAGCAATGGCGGAGCTTGTCCCGCGATGTAGGTCTCAAGGAGCATGAGCTCGAACTTCTGCAGAAACAAGTCGACGCCAGCAACGCCTCGAGGGTGAGTCGTTCATGCGAGGTCTCCGAAGCTAGGACTGATAGCTTGAATGTGGTTGCCAGATTGGTGGCCAAGTCAAGCAGATGAAGAAGACGATCTCCGATCTCGAGGCAGCCATTCAGGCTGCGCAGGAGAAGCAGAAAGAAGCGAAAGCAGAGATCAAGAAGCTCGAGAAGGACATGGCCGACTTCAAGAACAACAAGGAGGGCAAGATCGACGAACTGAAGGTTCGTCTCTGCGTCCCTGTTACGTATGCTGTCTCACGTCTGTCTGTAGACAGAAGTCACGAAACAGAAAGCCGCGCTTCAGCAGCACAATGTGCTTGTCAAGACGCAGCAAAAAGAGGTCCAAACAGCTTCCCTCGAGTTCGGTGAGTCCTAATAGTCTGCACTGAGTATTGAGCTATTTGACCGAAGGTTCGTTCGAAGATCAACTCGGAAGTGATATCGCTCTCGTTGAGGCCCACGTTGAAGAGGCCCACGCCGCCATCAAGAAGCTACGTGACGAACTCGACAAACTCAAGAGAGAGGTGAAGAGCCAAGAGGTACGTACTTATGTCTCCGACAGGTCTAACATGTCTCATTGTTTAGAGTAGGGTGCTGCTGCGAAGGCTGAACAGAAGCTTGCGGAGGAACGTGCGACACTCAGTCGGTACGATGAAGAACTCAAGTCTCTGGACCGCGTCATCAGAGAGAAGAAGGCATCCATCGCGGACGTTGACCTGGAAATAGGCAAGCGTGACATCGAAATGGCCGCTCTCACGAAGGAGAAAGCCAGCCTCGAAAAGGCCGCAGCGGATCTTGAGAAGCAATATGACTGGATTGCCGATGAATCCCAGTACGTCTCGCCTGTTATGTCTCGTTCGATATCGCGACGGTTTTTCTGACTATGTCGTGTAGCCTGTTCGGCAAAGCAGGGACTGCGTACGACTTCAGAAAGACAAACATCGGCGAGCTGAGGAAGAAGGCGGCCGAGCTGGAGTCGCAACAGGCTGGCATGAAGAAGAAAGTCAACCAGAAGTCGGTACACACGATCGACGCCACGGAGAAGCAGGAGTTCGAGACCAAGCGGAAGCTCCAGACGGTCCTGAAGGATCGAGGGAAGATGGTCGAGACAATCGAAACCCTCGACCAGCACAAGCGCGACGCCGTCGAGAAGGTGTGGCACAAGGTCAACGGGTGCGTATGCCGTAACTCCGCCTCGCATTAGCGCATTTCTAACCACCGACTGACGTCTGGCGTGCTGTGTTGGATCTCAGTGACTTTGGTGCCATCTTTGCCGAGCTCCTCCCTGGCAACTTCGCGAAACTACAACCCCCCGATGGACAAGACTTGATGCAGGGTCTAGAGGTCAAGGTGCGCTTAGGCCAGGTCTGGAAGCAGAGCCTGACGGAGCTCAGTGGTGGCCAACGGTAAGCACCACCATCCCTCTGTGCCCACCTACACTTCGTGACTCCTGGGGCCTTAACTACGCCGCCGCCCCAACCCCGTCCGATTCCCTCCCTCGTCCCAACTGACGCTCTGATCGCTGACATCCTATGCCTCCTCCTCTCGCGACGACCGCGCCATCGGCATCGGCGGCGCGCGCCCATACCCAGGTCGCTCATCGCGCTCTCCCTGATCATGTCGCTGCTGCAGTTCAAGCCCGCGCCGATGTACATCCTGGACGAGATCGACGCCGCGCTCGACCTCTCGCACACGCAGCACATCGGGCAGCTCTTCCGCACGCGCTTCAAGGGCTCGCAGTTCATCGTCGTCTCGCTCAAGGAGGGCCTCTTCACCAACGCCAACGTCCTCTTCCGCACCCGCTTCCGCGACGGCACGTCCATCGTCGAGCGCACCGCGAACCGCTCCGCCGCCGCCGCGAACCCGAACCAGGAGGACGAGAACGTCCCGCCGGCGGGGCGGCGGGCGAGGAGGTAGCAGTAGCACGTCGCTCTGGATCTTCGTGCATACGTATTACTTGTCGGACTGCTTTGTCGCCCTTTGCTGTTGCTCTCTGTATACCACACCGCAGATGTACGTATACTTACTGTATGTTGGATTAATGTATTATTGTAGAAGGCCGATCTTTCCGTTCAGAATCACGGCCCTCGCCTCCGGGTGTCTGCCTGCCTGCCTCCTGCCCTTCCTTCGTGTCACTACACTTATCTCGTCCAGACTCCAGATCCAGCCACACAAACGCGTGTAATTCCAAGAACGCCGTGCCCACCACACGCGACACACATACTCAAGTACTGATATGGACATGCGTGCGCCACAACCGAGCCTCCACCGCAATCCGTAATCCGCAATCCTCCTCGGAATACGTGCCAAACCCTGTTGCTTATCCGCCTTCCCATGCCACCCCCCCAGTCCGAGCAAAACGCCAAAGCCCCCTCCCCCAAAGCCATTGCTCGCCAGCATCTCTTGGATGCCCGAGCTCCTACATTCCGATGACAGATTCGACGCTTGGCAGCTTCCTCCTGGCCCGCCCACACTCACACTACACAGGGTTCGGAGGCGCGCGGGGTCCTCGTCGGACGGGAAGCGAGGAGAAGCAGCGCCCCGCAGACGGAAGGCACGCGTATCGGGGTGTTCGAGAGGACGTCACGGTTGCGGTTAACGTTGGGGATCGAGGCCCGGGGAGCCCGCGACGGGGAACGGCCAGGAACGCAGTGGGTCCGATACTGTAGCTTTCTTTCCAAGGTTTGGCAGGAAGAGGGAGGGGGGAGTGGAGAGCACATGGTGCTGGCGCCACAATCTCTCTGCGCGACTGAACTTTGGGATAAGTAACGTTCACTTATGGGGTCGGGAGACACTGGGACCTGGAACTCGGAGCGAAACCCCTTGCTAGTGCCAGTGCCAGGGGACGGGAGAGGATGTGACGTGCGAGGGTTCGGAGCGCTGGGTGCCGACTGACTGAAGCTTGAAGCTTGGAAGGATGAGACCTAAGGAGACGTTGGTTTGGCGAGAAGTTGGATTCGCGATGGAGAGTGAGATGCGGCTGGCGGGACGGAATATTGGACATGCTGCGGTGACAGCGAGCACCGCCAAGGCTTAGACACCGCGGCTGCGACAGCCGCGTGTCCGGGAGCTGGTTTCTGGTAAGTAGTTGGTTGCTGGCTGAAGGTTTACCCAAGACATGTGGGAGGAGAGGTGATAGCGTGGAATACAGTGTAGCGTGTTGACGGGCGACGGGCGACGGCGGCAGGGCGCGAATATTAATGCAGCAGCATAACCGTAACGGGCTGAAGTTATTGGACGAGGAGCGTGACGGCCATCGCTACACACGCTAGCGCGACGTACGGCGACAGACGTTCGCCTGCGGCGATATTGCGTGGTCAGACGGTTTTGGATGAGAGTCAAAGGCGGACGACGCACCTATCCGAGCGGACATCCAGAACAGACCGAGGAAGCTGTATGCGGGAGGAGAGGTTGCGTCAGTGCTCCACAGTCCTCGGCGGGGTGAGAGCGACAAATCGAACAAGGATGGTGTAGCGGTAAAGAGTCGGAGTAAATGGGGGCCAGATAGATGACGAAGAAGGGGTGGGGGGAGCGAACCTCCACAAGTCTCCAAGAAGAAAAAGCAAAACGGGCGCAGGGAGCAAGGCACAATGAATGGATCGGAGATACGGGAGGAGAGGCGACGTACCCTTGCTTGTTCCGGTCGATTAGGCGGGGCGCGACTGCACGCATATACGTGCATGTGCATATGAGGAGCAGGATGACGAGCAGGAGGGACTGGAAGTTGAAGAGTGCGGACTAGACGACAGCAAAGCCCCAGCGAGGCGCATGCAGACGCGTTCGTCAGACAGTTGCTTTCGGGGCCAGGGGACACGAGCACACTCACCATGGCGGGAACGGGACGGCACTGAAATTCACGCCACAGAAGCTACACGCGTCGACTGTGACTCTCGAATAGGCTGACTCAGTCGTCCTGAGGAGGGCCTCGCTGTCGTTAGGATCGTCAAAGTGTCGAAGGCGTCGAGGTCAGTGATGACGGTGGCTGGACGTTGAGCATCGCGGCCACGACATCCACCTTCGCAAAGGCGCTCGAATCTGCCACGTGGAGGTCGGCTAGCGCGCACCCTACGCTCACACGAGTGCTACCATAGCCAGCTAGACCAGTGTAGCCTACCGGTTGAAGTGCTTTTCGACGTTCAAGTTCTCAACGGAAGATCATGGTGAGCTCAAAAGTTAAGCCTCTCTTTTTTTCTTTTTCTCCACGTCACGGGGTCAACGGAGGTCGATAGCATATAGAGGCTATGGTCTAGACTGCAGTACTCCTGACTATGGTGTGAAAGTGTGTTCCGAACATGGTTAGCAAGGATGGCTAACGACCGCCAGGCTCAGGCTGCAGCAAACCGCCAGCTCTTCCGTGAACCTGGACCACCGTGGTTCACCGCTCTCTGATACGTCGATAAGGGCGCGCATGTTCCGGGATCACGCAAGTTCACGTATCTCTCGCGGAAATGTCGGAATGACTGGTAGGCTGCTGCGCCCTTCCTGAACTCCTTCATCTCCGGCTCGTGCTTCTGAAACGCTTCTGACTAGCACTACTAACTTATCTTAAGTTTGCTCCGTTTGGGCATTTATCATTGCTGGCCTTCCTACGACGATGGCTGATTTTACAATCCGGCCCACACTTGGGCCTCACGGTGAGCGGCATTAAAGCACTTACTTATCGTGGGTGCATCATGACCGCGGTGCGATGATTGTGATTTTGACGTAAGTACTTAAGTGCTGGCGTTGATGTTCGACCAGGCACAGATGTGATCGGCAGAGGAGCAGGATCTACAACTGCGAGCTTAAGTTCAAGCCAAGCCGCGCCAGGCCTTTTCGAGGCTGAGCGCTGAGCGATGCAAGTGCTTACGCTTTATCGGCCAAGGCACCATGGTCAAGGAGTATTCGGTCTGGGAAAACGTCGTGGGTCCTGTGTCAACCGCATTTCTTGAGCATCCTGCGATTTGTTCGCTCTCACATAATCCATGGACAATTATAGACAAATGACGAAGTTACTACTTACTCAATCCCGCCTCGATAATGATAATGATAATCACCGTGCGCACCGGACGTCGTCAAGCCCACCGCTCAGGTCGCAATGGTTTCGTCGTCTGACGACTCCCACCGGGTTTACCAAGTATAACACACATCGTCATTCGAGATCAACGACGTGGAGACCAGCGCCAACACCAACACCGGCCACGCATCACGGTCGATCATCTCGTTCAATCTTTGCATCCCATCCACGTTGTTGTCTCCGCGGCAGCCAAAATTCACAACACCGGACACTTGCCTGGTGCCATACGGCACTTACAGACACCACCGAAACAGGGCACATCCGCGTCCACGCATGGCGACATACTCAACGCCTGTCTGCCCCTCGTGGATGCTGTCCAGCTGCCAAAAATCACATGTCGTGTACATTCCTTGAGCATAAGTACCATGCACCAGGGGTAATTACTTATCGCCTCCCTGCCAAGCGTGTCGGCAGAGCGTGGAACGAGGCACCGACAAATCACCGTAACTTATACAGCACTTACTCTCCAGGGCCACACTGCAAGCGCAACTAATGCGCTATCGACCCGTGTTGGCTGGCGCATTCCGAGCCGCGTGCGCCGTGCCACCACGCTCCTCCATCACCCATCATAGCCCATCATGCTGCAGCAAATTTTCGATATCACGGTCTTCGCCATTAATTACTGTATCTCCCGTTCCAGCGCCATCTCGTTCGCGCTGACCGGGCGCCTCGAATGAGGTGCGTGCCTTACGCCCACGCAGCGTGGAGTGCTAAGGAAGTGCTTCTGTAAACCCGTCCCGTTCGGGTCGTTCCTGACAGACGACGAGGAACGATGAGGGGCCGGGGACCAAGTCGAATTGGTCTCACGACCACAAGCAGCTCGAACCTGTGGCCGTCGAAGAGCCGGAAATGCGTGCAGAACGGATGAAGACGCACAAATAAATGTGCTAAGGAGAAACGATTGAAGTTATGCGCATATATATATCTGGCTTCATGCCCTCGGTTTGCGGTTTGCGGCTTGTGGCTGTCGTCAGCACTAGTCAGCACGTACGCCAGTTGGCGAATAAGCATGCACAACATATTTAGCCCTCCCCACTCCGCAGCTGAACGTAATACCACTCTTGATCATGAAAGCAGGCTTGTAAGCACTTATTGGAGATTGACTGGAAAACATACTGACCGTCAAATCCGTTCTCCCCGTCCGTTCGGGCCGTCGTTGGGCGGGGCCGGCGGGATGACATTGACCGGTACGAACACGATCGTGTTTCCCCGCACTGCCATCACGAGGAAGGCGGCGTCGGGGGGTGGCATGGAGCAGAAGCTGGATCGGAGATGTGGTGTCGGACGACGACAGCGGCTGGCCGGAAACGGCAACGGGCGGGTTCGAGAGGGATAATAGAATTTGATGGCCAGATGCTGCGAAAATGGATGGATCAGAGACGCGATCGGGCGACCATCCGCCATTTCGACGTCCTCCCTCCCAGTCTATGTCATCCGACCAATCACCACGCACTTGTTTCCCTGACACTGTCCTTGACAGCATTCTCCAAATGTCGACGATGCGCCACGGCCTCCACGACGCTCCTCCCCCCCGTTGCTGCTCTTTCTCTCAGCGATGCCCGACGTCGATGATACAGGACGTCTCGCCCGCCCGCAAGTCGGGCACGATCCCAGGCCACTCACCATGGATTCCGCTCGCGAGCGCTGGGCACCGGATCACTCGTGAGCACGTCAGCCTGGCAGCCTGACACAGACGATAAGTGGTGTGCATGATGGTCGTCTGCCAGACGTCGCGCCAAGCATTGAACCATGCATGCCTTTCCACCATGTGGCAATATTAATGGCAATGGCATGTTCTGGTCGTGATAGTGCGACATAGCATTCAAAAATTTATACCTCCCCCTCTGCTTGCGCGGGGCGGTTGCAGACGGCCTGAACGGAGCGACGCCGGGGGTGGCGCGTTTGGCCCGCCACCGTGACGTGACTCCTCCGCGACCACGGCGGGGTCACGGTCGCCGCTCGAGGTCGTTGTATGCGCCTTTCCACGCCCTCTCCGCCGGGAAGAATGCGAAGCGAGGTTGGGGCTTCTAGAGTCGATTTACGGATGTGGCTGTTGTACGAAGACCGCACGCGGTGCTCGCAGTCACGGGTCGCGGAGCCTGCATCCGGCGCGACGGTCGAGTCCAATGCGTTCTGCACTAAACTGTCGCCCGCGCCGTTGTTCTCACCTGTGGTCAGCGAGTGTCACGGCTGGTGCCAGCTCCGCCAGCCCGTGCCAACGGCCTGGACAAGGCCAGCGCCGCCGCTCTGCAAAATGTTCACAGGCCTTCCTCTGCTTGTCAAGCCAACATATCTCTCAGGCTGGGCCCTCCCGCCGCTCTCGAACTGTTCCGGAACCACACACATCGTCTTCTCTGTCGACAGATGAATAGAGGGCCATCGCGCCAAGGGTCGGCGTGGGATGGCCCCGGAGCTCGCTTGCGCTTCGCCCGGGGAACGCTGGAAGAGGTCGGGGGCGGGATGGATCCGTCGACGAGATCGGTGAGCAGCTCGGGCGATCTGCCAGTCCGAGTCGCTGTGGCGGCTTGTGGCGGCGGGGGAAGCACATGCGCAGCCAGAAATGTCGAGATGATGCATCTCATGAGGCCAAGGAATCCACACGGGCGGGGGGCAGCGGTGCCCTTATCTCGTCGCGAACGGTGCCAGGAACTCCTGTGCACATGCTCTCTGCTCCATCTCCGAATGGGCCTGATTTCTACCGACACAACGATACGCACATCACCGCGCCAAACATGCCGGACACTGATGGCATGCCACCCGGCTGCCCTGTCCTCTCTCTCACTCCCCTTCCGACCATGTTAAATACCCCGACCGCCCAATCTCGTCCCGCTATCGACCCTCCGTGTCGCCTCGTCGCCCACCATGGCTACCCTCCGGGATGACAAGCACTCCCCCGCGAGCTCTTACGACGAGAAGCATGATGCCGAGAAGCAGGGTACGTCTCCTCACTCCTCCAACCCTGTCCGCTTCCGTGCTCACATCTGGTCGCGTGCAGTCGCGGGCCACACCGCAGCCACGGAGGAGTTCGACGATCCGAACCTCGACAAGGACGCCCTCGAGCTCGGTGCGTTTTCCCTTCCCCATCTCCCGCTATGCTTCTCCCCTCCTGACATCACCGCACCCATGCAGAGGACGACTCCCCGTACCCTGAGGTCCGGTCCGCCGTCGCCAACACCGACGACCCCGACATGCCCGTCAACACCTTCCGGGCCTGGTTCATTGGCCTCATCTGGTCCATTATCCTCCCCGGCATGAACCAGTTCTTCTTCTTCCGCTATCCCTCGGTCACCGTCAGCGCCGTGAGTGGTTTTCTGTTCTACTGCGGAGTGTGGGGAAAGGACAACAACATGCCTGATCCCGCTCTCCGTGTGTGTGCGCGCGCCTCTGACCCCCTCCGCTGTCCAGATTGTCGCCCAGCTGCTCTCCTACCCCGTCGGTCGTCTTTGGGCTCGCGTCGTCCCCAATGTCAAGATCTTCGGTGTCTCGATCAACCCCGGTCCTTTCACCGTCAAGGAACATGTGCTTATTACGATCATGGCCAACGTCGGTTACCAGTCGGCCTACGCTGTGAGTTCGATGCCCTCGCTCGCCCCGCAAGCTATCATTTCATATCGGGGCTGACATGATGTGCCTCGCAGACGGATATCATCGCTGTGCAGCGCGTATACTACAACCAGATCTACTCGTTTGGCTACCAGTGGATGGTGACCATGTCCACGCAGCTTGTGGGTCCACGCTTCTCCCAGATCCATATATCAGAGCGCTTGATCTGACAGCAGGCCGCCGCCGTTGTGTAAAACAGATTGGTTTCTCCATCGGAGGCATTGCCCGCCGGTTCCTCGTCGCGCCGCCGTCCATGATCTGGCCCGCGAACCTGGTCACCTGTGCGCTCTTCAACACGCTCCACTCGCAGCAGTACTCGGGTGTCGGCACCCGCGGCGGTATCTCCCGTGAACGCTTCTTCTTCTTCGTGTTCCTCGGGTCGTTCTGCTGGTACTTCGTGCCCGGCTACATCTTCCAGGCCCTGTCGTTCTTCAACTGGGTGTGCTGGATCGCTCCCGACAACATCGTCGTCAACCAGCTCTTCGGGTACTACTCGGGCCTCGGCATGTCGCTCCTCACCTTCGACTGGTCCCAGATCGGGTACATCGGTTCCCCGCTCGCGACCCCGTGGTGGGCGTCTGCGAACGTCGCCGTCGGCTTCGTGTTCTTCTTCTGGTTCCTCACCCCCGTCCTGTACTACACGAACACGTGGTACTCCAAGTACCTCCCGATCTCGTCGCGCGGCTCGTTTGACAACACCGGCGCGGCGTACGACGTCTCGCAAATCCTCACTCCCGAGGCGACACTCGACATCGCCAAGTATGAGGCGTACTCGCCGCTCTTCCTCTCGACGACCTTCGCCATCTCGTACGGGCTCTCGTTCGCGGGCATCACCGCGACGATCACGCACACCTTCCTCTACTTCCGCAAGCAGATCTGGATCCAGGCCCGCCGTTCGCTCTCGGAGCAGCCCGACATCCACGCCCGCCTCATGTCGCGCTACCCGCAGGTGCCGGAGTGGTGGTACGCGATCATCTTCGTGACCATGTTCATCTTCGGCGCCGTCTCCATCGAGGTCTGGCACACGCAGATGCCCATCTGGGCCCTCGTCCTCGGCCTCGCGATCGCGTTCATCTACACCGTCCCCATCGGCATGATCCAGGCCATCACCAACCAGCAGGTCGGCCTGAACGTGATTACAGAGCTCATCATCGGCTACGCGCTCCCCGGCCGCCCCGTCGCGATGATGATGTTCAAGACGTTCGGCTACATCACCATGTACCAGGCGCTCCAGTTCACGTCGGACTTCAAGCTCGGCCACTACATGAAGGTCCCGTGAGTGTCTTGTGTCTCCTTCACCGTGGACTGGAAACGCATACTAACCGCGCGTGATACTCCCAGCCCCCGCCCCATGTTCTGGTGCCAGGTCATCGCGACGATAATCGGCCTCACCGTCCAGCTCGGCGTGCAGGCGTGGATGTTCACGAACATCCCCGACATGTGCAGCTCGAAGCAGAAGGACGGCTTCATCTGCCCCTCGACCGAGGTCTTCGGCACCGCGTCGATCATCTGGGGCGTCATCGGCCCGCAGCGGCAGTTCTCGTCGGGCCAGCTCTACTACGGGCTCGTCTTCTTCTTCCTCATCGGCGCGATCCTGCCCTGCATCGCGTACGCGATCCAGCTCAAGTGGCCGAACTCGGTCGTCAAGTACGTCAACTTCCCCGTCATCTTCTCAGGGACCGGCTACATCCCGCCCGCGTCCGCGCTCAACTACGTCCCCTGGACGATCGTCGCGTTCATCTTCAACTACGTCATCCGCCGCCGCCACTTCTCGTGGTGGACAAAGTACAACTACATCCTGTCCGCCGGCCTCGACTCGGGCGTCGCCATCTCCGTCATCGTCATCTTCTTCGCCCTCCAGTACCCCCGCGGCGGCACCATCGGCGAGAACACGATCGCAACCTGGTGGGGCAACACCGTCGGCCTCAACACCGCCGACGGCATGTCTGCCGCCCTCCTCCCCATCCCCGCCTCGGGCACCTTCGGTCCCACCAAGTGGTGAGCGGCGGTGCGGGTGTGTGTGGTGGCCCCTCCCCCACACCCAGCGCAAGCGCGCACCAGGTACACGTGGTATGTAACGTGCGATGTACGTGGGGCGCGCGGCGCCTCGCGCCTGTGTGTGTCTCTCAGCCAGCACTGGGCTCGGTGGTGGACTTGAAGGAGGACGGGGCTGTTGTTGTTGTGAGGCGACCGGTGTGTTGTCTGTACTTGCCTGTTTTTGCGACTTCGGGCCATCATGTATGTAGTAGTTTATTATGTACGGATCTGTACGCCACGCTTTCCTCTTTGTATGTTAGTAATGAGTGGAATGCCCATCGCGTTATCCCACCTTACGTCACTCGTTTGCTTCAAGACTCGAGAGACATGTCGTTCGTGCTTGGGCACGCGCGAGTCCTCGTACTCATCACATTCGCCGCGCTTCCACTGTCTTTCCAGATTTTGAGTCCGAGGAAGCAGGAGGAACGGGTCTCAAGTCGACGGACTTCTCCAGTACCGGATCGCTCGACGTTGACTAGTCGACGAAAATTATTGACACGGCCAGGGAGAGCTTGCGTTTTCCCCGCTGCAACCTACCGTCTTTTGATGGATGAACGATTGCGCAGAAGTAGAAAAGCACACTCACACAATCACGGTAAGCTCGACATGTCAGTGTCCAAGATAGCACGTTCGACATATATTCGAGGGGATTTGCACAACATAGTGGACGCGGGGAGCGGAAGCGACACATACGGATAAAAAGAACAACCAAAGGATCGCGCTACGGGAGGGCGGATGTGCTATGGAATAGCCATGACGACGCACGTCGGTAGGGGGTGGGTGGTAACGGGGTACGGGGGCAGGGTGGCCGGAAGGCACAGTACGGAAAGAAAGTGAGAGGGTAGACTGGAACGCGAACAATGAACGATATTATGCTAATTAGGCCAGAGCCCCCTGGCCTGATGGTATCTTCGAGGAGAAAGGAGTGCGGTAAATATGTACGATGTGACGTAGGAGCAGCAGCAAGACGGGGAGGACGACGAACCATTGAAGGAGGGGAGGCATGTTGTTGAACGGCAGAAATACCAAAACATGATGTACGCGCGGAGCAAGCAATGCGGTACAATGGGGATGAGGAGGGCGGAAGCTGGAGTATGCTGGGTGTTTACCGACGCTGAATACGATATATTTCAGTGGCCCGACGAAGGGGGAAAGGCAAAGAGGGGGTGGAGCATAGCAAAGGAGCAACCGTCATGAGGAAGGTGCGCTCGCTACGCCTCTTCTTCCTCCGGTTCCTCCATGACATTGTGAAGGGGGGCGCCGTGGACATAGCGTGTAGGGAGATCAATGGCAAGTTCTTCGACGCTCACCTTGTCGTCCGCAGGCTCTTCAATCTCCGGAAGGTCAGCGGGAGTGGGTGGGAGTGGGGATGAGCGAGGAGAGGGGGACGTGGAGCGCTCGTGCTCCTTGCTGGCGGCGGGCTGAAGAGATGCTTGACGGACGGGAAGACGTGAAGAAGGGATTGGGCTACTCTGCGACTGTCGCTCACGCTCGCGGTACATCTCGATGAGGGAGGCCGTCCTGCTCTGGTTCTTCGTGGGGGGCGGAGGAGCATCGTCATTCGGTGCTGACGGGACAGTCTTCTTAATGTCTCGGGGAATGGCCTGAGAACCGATTGCGATGGGCTCAGGATCTGATTCGTATTCTGATACTCCAGATTGCCTGTAGAATGCCGAATCCTCCTTAACGTCCAGGTTCGTGCGCAGGGTCGTCGTAGGACCAGAAGGGTTCTCCGTCGAGGTATCGCTCTCGTAGGATGGGCGACCAAAGCGATCGCGGGGGTCATCTGCCATGGTAGGGGGACGGCGCTCTGGATGAAGGTCGAAGTATCCCGTACGCTTCTTCGGAGTTGTTCGCGGCGGCTCGTCCTCGTCACCATGGTCAGCGGCCGAGTCGCTTTCGCGCTGGCTATGCTCAAGGACGGAATCCTGCAGAGTCGATGTGTCCCCATTGGTGTCTCTAGGATCAACAGGCTCCATAGCCTCGTCGTCGTCATCGGAGAAGTGGCCGCGAACTCCAGCAAGCACCTCTGAGACCTCTTGGCTTGCAAGTTCGGGGTCAGAGCGACCACCTCTGAGGGGATTGCGCATCTCGGCATCCTGCCCGGCCATACGGCGACTGTTCGTGGCGACCAGAATGTCTACCCACGCGTCGTCCTTAGACTTCCGTCGACCGTGTCTGCTCTTGTTGGCGAGCCCCTCATCGTCAAAGCTCGCCAGGCGCGTGTCAAAATCCACCGGGTCGTATTCAGTGGGTGCAAGCCCGTTTCGCTTGGCGGGCGAGGGAGTAGTGGGCAATCCTGTGGGGAGACGAAATCGAGAGCCTTTCTTCTGGACTGGCGTTCCGCTTTCGTCGCGAGGAGTTGAGGGACCGGGTTGGAGGGCAGTGGGGGAGTCCGTGCGCAAAGGGGTGAGAAACGTTCCCTTCGATATTGGACTTGCTACGCGGGCGAATGAGTTCCCGCCAGACTCGTGCCCTGGGGTGGCAACGGTACTTGTCATCGAGGGAGGAGGAGCTGGTCGCTCCTTGTCGGGACTGCGGTTCAGAGAAATCACTTTAGTGGAACTGCCATTCGAACGGAGGAGACCCTCGAACTCAAGCTCGCGGAAGCTGGGGCTGTGCGGAACAGCTCCGACAACGTATGGACGGCCATTCAATGTGGCCGCTGGTTTCCACTGCTTAGATTTGTTCCCCGATGAAAAGAGCGACGGCAGCCTTCGCCGCGTTTGGCCTGCAGAGGCAAGCTGTTGTCGGTACTCGAAGGGAACGAACTCTTCAAAGAGGATGACAGTGCATGTTGTTCGTGGATCGGCAGTGCCCGAAATTGTTGACCGCGTCAGGGGAAGGGACTTGAACTCCACCTGCCAGAGCCACGCTCAGAAGGAGTGGACATGATGGCCACGCGATGAAAGCTCACCAACGCCCAATTACAATCTCTGTCCGTCTCCTCCCGCCGCTCGTCGTCCATCCAACCGCCGCCATAGATTAGATCACAGAAAACGTCCAAGAAAGCCTCTTCAATAAGCTCCTCTCCACCCATGATGGGTTCAGTGTCCCAGCCAAACGGCGGTAGTGCCTTCTGCGTCTTCTTCAGTTTCCGGTGCATCTCCGCCGATTGGACTGGCCAGGAGTTGATTTGATTCGCAACCGGTGCGCTGAACTGGAGAGTCGCGCTGAGATGTTGGTCCGTCCGCGAAAACCCTGCAGCCGAGAAGTCCTGCCAGCTCAGTGTTGCACGTTTCGCGGCACGGGCCTGCCGATGATGAATGCACATTTGCCAGTGAACACATGTCAGGTCAGGTCAGTGAACGCAACGTGAAAGGGAAGACAGACGCACCGCGCGCGCACTCTCCGTCAGGTCGAACTGCAGCTTCTTCTCGTCAGCCACCAGGCTCCCGAATCCCATCGCCTCGAACTCGCCCCACTTGAGATCTGTCAGACTCCTAAATCGCTCCTCTCCTTCCTTGTCTTCGAACAACGTGGAGGTGACCGAAGACGCCGATGACACGGACGACGACAACGACGGAGGAGTGAGCGAAGATGTTGCCGATCCCGGCACCCCCGTGTCAGGGTGGAAGTTCGGTGCGAGCACCATCCGTTTCTTGTACGCATCGCTATAGCGTGGAGCGAGCTTGAGCGTCGGCGGGGCGATACGCTCCCACTCCCTCGAACCTGCGAACGCACGCTCTCCAGCGCTCGACTTTGCGCCCCGCGGACGGTTCGCCCACGACGCTGAGGTCTTCACCAAATCTGGAGAGTACATTCGCACGTTGCGACGGATATTGAGTACTCTCACTGTGCGGGCACCCCGGCGAGGTTGCGGGCGGTCGTTCTTTCCCAAGGCGGGCAACATGGATGGATAGCCTTGAATCCATGCCTTGAGGCGAGTGGGCACGCCGAGCGCCGGGCCTGCTGCGTTCGCCTTCGCCTCCTGCCAACGGATGAATGCCAGGATGAGGTGCTCCGTGGCGGTCGTTGCGTGCAGATAGTGCATGTAGGCATGGTGGAAATTAAGTGTTGACGGCCCCAAACCGAAAAGAAGTGGACCAAAGAGCGGCGAGAGTGTGGGCGGGGTATGCCCGGAAGACGAAGAATGCGCGGTGAACCGGGTCAAAAGCGTGAACAGCCCGACGAGCAGCGAGCGCAGGAGACTATCGAGCGGCTCCAGGAACGACGAAAAGTGCAAGCCGGGGTAGTTCAAGGCTGCAGAACAATGAGCTCCACCACGCCGAAAAGACATTTTTGCAACACGCACCAGCCTCCGCGTCCCGCCACAAAAGGTAAGCCTCATACGAAACCAAGCCGCGCACTTCATGCCCAGCGACCCACCTCACCGCCCTGGCCAAGCCCCATCGCAGCGTCATACCGAGTTCGTGCGGCTCTGCAAGCCGCGCCTCCTGTCGCCATTGTCTATCGGCCTCCATCGACGGCCTCGTACACGTCTTCAAAAACGTCTGAATAAGCCTCTTGACGGCCGACGGGGAGACATCAAGGGCGAGGGTAGAAAAGATGAAGGGGGTTGTCAGCCCGCGGCTGCCGAGCTCGTCCCCCACGACGTCCACGAGCCGGGCGACCTCCTCGAGGCCGAGGACAACATGTCGCTGGTACGACAGGTAGCCGTAGTCGTGCGAGGGCGGGAGCTCCTGCGTCGGGTCCTCGGGGTGCTCGTAGCGCGGCTTCTCGAGGTTCAGGGGGAGAAACGTGCCGTCGGGGAGCCCGAACTCGACATGCTCGTCGCTGCCATCACCGGGGCCGGGAGAGCGGGACTTGGCCAGGCTCTTGCCTGCGTCCTTGTCCTTCTTGGACTTCTTTGTGCTGGCGGCGAGCTGCTGGCGGGCAGAGCCCCTCGAGTCGATCCGCCCAAACTCGTCGTGCGCGCCGAGGTTGGAGGACGGTTTCTTGGTCGGGGTCGATGTGGTCCGTGCGCGAGAGAACAAGCTCGGCATTAAGAAGAGAGTGGAGGGTGTCCCTGGACGAGCACGAAGAGGACGAAGAGGATGTTGAAGAGGATGGTGGTGGGAGCCGAGAGGGAGGAATTGATGGCGAGCGGACCACGCGGCGGCAATAGTGGGCGTTCCCGGAGGTTGACAACGGGAATAAGGGCGAGCCAGGGGCAGTCAAAATGCTGATAAGAAAGTACTTGTACTACCGGTAAAGGTGCGCAATAAACGGGATTGAAGTCCGCATCGAACCATGGAATTCAAAAATTTGCGGCATTCCTCAGCTTCAGTCGGTGTGAAGGTGGCGCTACGCCCTGCGACGAAGGACAGAACCCCTTCATTCCATGACATGATGAGAAGGATTGACTTCCAGCAGTCCGATAATATGCATGAACGATGGCGTATGTACAGATCTGGCTAGGCATCTTTACACTTGTAGATGTAAGTAAGTAATGCGGCCATGCAATGGCATCAAATTTAGACAGGGTGCTTCTGGTCTGAAGGCAGAGGCGGGCCATTGGGGTTAACGTAGTCGGGGTGAGGAGACCACCCTGGAGGCGGGCCTGGCGGCTGCACAGAAATCGCAAGGTTCAGGACAATGAATGGAGGCAAGACGTAAAGCATACCGCTGCGTATGGGGCTTGCCCATCATACGATTGTGGTGGGTACTGAGGGGCCGGCGTGTATGCTGGATCCGAGTAGGACGCGTTCGCGTATGGCGTAGGTCCACCTTGCGGAGACGGGAAATAACCATCCGGCTGGTACCCAGGTCGAGGCGGCGAACCCGGAGGTGGGCCTTGAGGGGGTTGGAATCCGGGAGGTCCTCCGTACGGTTGAACACCTGGAGAGCCTCCTTGAGGTGCAAAGTCAGAAGGGGGTCCCTGAGGTGCGAATCCCGGAGGTCCACCTGGAGGCGGGAATCCAGGTGGTCCACCTTGAGGCACAAAGCCTGGCGGAACCCCTTGAGGTGGGTAACCCGGAGGAGGGACAGCTCCTGCAACAGCGGAGGTATTCACATAGGTCATGTTAGCTGCCCGAGTACGCCGCCTCTGTGCAGTCCTGAGAACCATGAGGACGACCAAAAGCCCCGCGACTGTGAAGCGATGAGCATTGGCACATCCAAGAGTGCAAGGGAAAGCTCACTTGCGGCTATGGCGATACCAATGCGGACAGCGGTAGAGATCGTGCAATGTTCCACCCCCAAACTGGGACATGAGTGTCAGTAACTGCAATCTAGAAAAGGCCGACTCGTTTGCTCCCCGAGTCAAATAATTGAGCCTGTGAAGGGACGGAGATCGTGTCCGAAACCTCTGCACTCGCAACCATGTAATAACGGCCGGACCACACACATCGGCGGCGTTTGAGGTGAGTAAGGCTGCGGCATGGAAACGCCGCATGACACAGAGCACAATTAATATCGCACTGCACCAGTCGATTCCCTCTCCTCTCCGCCTGCAACAGTGGGCAACCACGGCAATCTGTTGGTGGGTTGGGTGAGGAGGGATTGGAATGGGGCTTCTGAGATAGGCTGGGCTGCCCAGAGACACCTTCTCCATGGCGGATGGAATGGGCGGCTCTGCCTAAAGCCATGCCTTGAGTTCCCGTGTGTAGGCACCAGCATGGCGTTGATGAAGCGAATTGGGGGTGAAGAATGCGAATGCTTAACGCAAGGGGCCCGAAGCGAACACTCACTTGTCACGATAGCAATAGGCTTGCGCTCCCGGGATATATGAGACAGCGTAAAGAGCCGCCAGCGGCACCAAATCGCTCCGTCGTATGGTACTATGTCCTGGTAAACGGGCGAATATGTCAACAATCTGAGTTTCCTATGTGTTAGATAAAGCAAAGGGGTGCGTACGCATGTTCTGACTGCCTTGGTTCTGCGTGGGAGAGTGCGGGGCAGAGGCACGGTGGTGGTCCTAAGGTGAGCGAGGGCGGTGGCGGCCGATGGGGGAGGATTGACAATGCCACTTGACGGTGGGAGAGGTCTGGAGCGGCGAGCACAGCCAGGCACAGCCTCACCACAACCTATCCTTGGCCACCGACGACTGCACGAGTTTCCCACGTAACTGGTACGTTCATGTCGGCCAGCGCATGTTCTCTGCCCTTCTACTGCTCTTTTGCATGACTGTCATACAACTATCGGGCCCTCAGAGCTAGCGATAACGACCATCTCCCACTGCACGATTGTTCTTGGCACTGTCAGCAGGCGTTGGCAGACATGCTGCGGAGAATCCAAGGCGGTTTAGGAACATCCATGCCAATCGGGGCTCCGGATGATGTCTTCCAGCAGGTGAGTGTATCTTCGTCCTGTCCTGTGACATACTGAGCTCGAGGATGTTCTAAGCTGGAGAACTCCTCAAATTATCAGGATGAGTTAGAGTTCCGGGGAAGCCTACACTGGCCACCTCACTCGCTCCGCTTCAACTTCCACGTCTTATGAAACCAGCATCAAACCCATTGGAGCCAGCGCAGCGCCTCGGACAACGGAAACGAGGTGCATATATGCGCCCTGGTTCGACGAAGGAGGGATTGTATTTTGCGCATGCCTGGGTGGCAGCAGTGGCACAAATGGTGCTCACACCCAGTTATTGCGACCTACACTCCACAGCCCTCCAAATTGGTGGAGATGTACATACCCATCTGACGGGTGTGCACTGTGGACAAGAAGTCTTCGGTCATCTTAGCACGACGGGTTCGTTGCCATGCTTCGCCATAAGCGTTACGGAAGGCCGCCGTCGGGCTGCCGTCCTACCTGCAACCCAGCCGTGTAGCGGGTGGAGCCATGCTTGATGATCTCCCTGACAGTTCGGTGAGTGTTTTTTTCCTAACGGCCCTTGCGAATCGATTGTTGGATAATAGCCACTGACTCGAGTTCTATCTAGGCCATGCGCGCAGTGCGACTACGTTGAGTCTAGACGTGCGTCGACTTTCCTTTCTTTATCCGCGTCCCGCGTCGATGAATGCCAGACGATCTGAAACTTTGCGTCATGTACACGGTAATTAAATAGAAGTCTTCTCACGTTGCTGGTCGTTCACTGTGTAAGGTCCACGAAGGCGAGCCATAGCCAATGACATACTGGTATGAATGACGTACTTGATGGGTCGATTGCGAATTGCAATACAATACTGATACGTGTTTAGGTCTCCAGATCGTGTCCACATGCACGGTTCACGCAATCTGGTGGCAGAAGCCCGTCGTTCCGTTCGAGCCTTGGGTATGAATCCGTCGCTCTTCGCTCTTGACATGCTCTCGCTCACCTCGGGGTTTTTGCCTGCCATACGGCTCGACGGGCTTCTTCTAGGATGTTCTATCCCGACTCCGCTGTTGATGCTGGATCATTGTGACTGAAAGCAGTCATTCAGCGGAGCCGAAACAGTTGCGTGTGGCGTCTCCATGACAGTGCGTCGAGAATCCTCGGACCGATCCGCTCCTTCACCACGATTTGGGGCCCCGAAGCATGAATTATATCTTTGTGGCGCGAGTTCTTCCGATTTACCCCAACCCCCCACTCGATCGTCACAAAGTGAAGGGATCCCAGACGACGACTGGCTGCAAATGCCCATATAAGTTCACATGCTAGTTTGTTTTGACTAACCCCCGTTGTCCCCTCTTCTCACCTTCCCTCGGGCGTAGACGTAGTGGCGCCGTGCCATTTCGCCTTCAGTCGCCGTATTCGGATGAGAGCCGCCGGACCGTATCCTCGGGTCAAGAGAAACGTTTAAACTTCAACTTCTGCGACGCTTCAAGTCCTCGGACGCATTTACTCCGAGGTCCTAGGCCTCCCATCGACCCTACCCATACTTCCATTGTTCGAAAATACGGTGTTCTATTGGCAGTGAGTCTAGTCATATCCACGTAAGCTCATATGTACTGCACTGCAGGGTCAAGGACGGCTGTCGTGGCATCCTACACCTCCCACATGCCGACATGCTGGCCGCACCAAGAACTGCGTTACGGCATGCCGGATAATCTCCTCTTATAATGCGGAAAACCCGACGAGTTCCTCCCGCCATCCGGTTGCTAATGACATCAACGCGCATCGTCGAATCCAATGCGAAGGCGAAGCGGCAGCTGCAGGCTTTCGCAACGATGAGAAGGCCGCAGTTGAAATTAGCAAATCCACCGCGCTGCCAACGTGGTAGGAAGTTTGAGGTGTGTTCGCAGTATCCGAGGCCCCATGCGCAGCCCTTCTAACCTTCCACCGTCGTCATTCTATGCACGCCATGCTTCCGCCAACAGCGACTTCCTCCCCATCGCTTCAGTCAAGTGCCGCTTCCATGCGAGGGTGCTGCCGCTGAGCCTGAAGGCGACTGCGCACATGTACAGACTCCAGATGCTTAGAGACCAGGTCCCCACCGGATGTATTAAACCTTCAATTGCGCACACGCCGATTGCGAGGTGAAACACGGAGCAGAGTCGAGGCTTCTCTGGCGAGTCACTCACACATCGCGTCTGTCACAGGCTCGTGACCGTGTTCCATTGCCAGGACGTCGCGCCCCGTTCAGGCCCTTCACTCGATGAGATTTGGGGCAGGATGCTGCGCAGATCTTGTCCGTTTCTTTCGGTCAGCTTGCGACTCGTGAAGCAGGATCACTGACCATCTGGTATCTTTTGTTCCCTTATCGATGAGGTGAGAAGGCTCGCGTTCTGGACTCGTGCGCAATCGGTACCGTCCTACAAATCATGTCGAAGTCGGACCGCTTCCGCATTCTGGAAAGAACGGCTGCACGAACGCGTTGCCATAACTGAGGGCTTGATGACGCTGGATCTGACTTCGAGGATGCGCTTGCACTTTCGCATCGAGCATATTCTCTCGACACTTCGACCCTCGACGTCTTCGCCCCCACGGGCAGCCATGTGCCGGATGGCTGGTGGTGCACCGGCACCGCTGAGAGTTCCACCTCACTGGTCACCCTCATTTAGACGATTGCGACATTTGCCGCGGGGGCGCTGCGGCGTGGAACTGTCCACCTGAAGACGTCGGGATCCAACACTAATACAACTCTCACTAAGCACTCAGACGAGACTCGGCCGCTTGTCAGGGAGAGAAAGGGGTTCGGCAACCGAGTGCGAGCCCGAGTTCGGCAACAAGTTCGGCAGACAGCCTACAAGCCTCTGATCGCCTTCTGGTGCAGATGGCCAGTCTATGTACCTTCAGCTGGACTGTGAGCAGCCTCAAAGCAGCCCAGCTGATTGGGGTATCACGGGTCTTCCTGGATGACGAGACATGTCAACCCACACTGAATACTTACATACCGAACGTGGTCCCGTTTCTTGGAAACAGGTCATGCGAGCAAACTTGACTGTCGCGTGTCTGGAGCAGTGCCAGCAGCCCTTCTGGAGGTTTGCGCCCGTTGCAGTAAGTTTAGATGGAGGAACGGTGCAGGGGGACAGTACCCGAGAGCGCTCTAGAGGGCCCGGCCGGGGCTCGCACACGTCGAGCTGGGACCCAACTGATAGTAAGACCTATGAAAAGGTCAGTGCTTGCCTTGTGGCAGCGACCCAAGTCTTAGATACATTGGGCTTGGGCGGGAGCGGTCTACTTGCTTCTTTCCTATCCGAACATCCTATCTCTCGAGCGCGTGGAGGAGCTTGATTCTGAGGCGCACAACCTCCCGCCATGCTTTCGAAGCTCGACTAGAAAGTCTTCACAGGAAACCAGCACACCAGGCCTCGTCTTCGTCCGGGGGTGCCGTCACCCTCCGTTCTCGAACACGATGACGCGCGCTGGCTACCCACGAGTCGAGCTAAGTGGTGAGGTTGAATCGCTGTAACGACGTTTGGGCGTCCTGCAGGTGGTGCTCGCGGGCTATGATTTCCATTGGACGAAATCAACACGTGGGTAGCGTGCCCGCAATTCGTCTTGGGCTCTCCGTGCGACGCAGGGCCTGGAGCGCGGTCTGTTACGAAGAAGCGACCCCCGTTCGCTCAGCGGATCCATTAGTGTCGCGCGCCGGGACGGTTCCTACTACGAAAGACGACAATCGAGTATCTCTTGGGCGGCGCTTTTCCATATTTTTGGTCCAGCGTAAATGCCTCTGTGCTTGTATAAAAGGTCACCGCAGACGACTTGCCGATGCAGCATCTCCTCGTACCATCGTATCCCCGTCTTGGAAGGAGTATACCCGCCTGAGCTTCCTTTGCGCTCTAGCACGTGCCGCTTGTGAGTACAGAGCGCTCGGCAGGGGGTCCGTCACTGACCGCGTCCTTGACCTCCAACCGCGACCTCCTGCGCATCCGACCTCGCATTCTGCACTCACCATGGCCTCCTATATGCGCCGTTTCATGAGCACAGCCTCGTCTGCCTCAACAAACATGTAAGCTTTCGCAATGTGCACCCGCAGACACGTCATGAACGTCCCCTTCCTCTGCCACGCGTCGCAGGTCGCGAGTATTCGTGAGTTTTAGACCTCCTGCTTCTCGCGCATACAACCTTCTTCTCACCTCGCACCCTGGCCCCTGTGCATGCATCATGGCACTCTCGGCGCACAGTTCGACGTCGCCATCGACAGCAAGCCCACGGGCCGCATCGTCTTCAAGCTCTACGACGACGAGGTGCCGCGCACCGCACGCAACTTCCGCGAGCTCGCCACGGGCGAGCACGGCTTCGGCTACAAGAGCAGCACGTTCCACCGCATCATCCCTAGCGTACGTGCCCTCACAGACCCCTCGTTTTCTCCGGTTTTTTGTGTGCATCGTGTGAACGGACGGACGGCTGCGCGCCGGGCCCTGTTATGTTACAGTTCATGCTCCAGGGAGGCGACTTCACACGACACAACGGCACGGGCGGGAAGTCGATCTACGGCGAGAAGTTCGCTGGTGCGTCGCGCGTTCCGTTTTCCCCGTGCGACTCTTCACCCCGCTGACCTGAGACGTACCTATTTCTGTTTTCGCTCTATGTGCGTATGCGTGGGGGACTTCTGCAGACGAAAACTTCAAGCTCCGGCACAGCAAGCCCGGCCTGCTCTCCATGGCGAACGCAGGTCCAAACACCAACGGCTCCCAGGTGCGTCCCGTCCCGCCGCTTCTCCCCTCCCGTCCTGTGCTGTTGGCTGACACGTGCGGCCGCGATGTCCCGTTGTTCAGTTCTTCATCACAACCGTCGTGACGTCATGGCTAGACGGCAAGCACGTCGTGTTTGGCGAGGTCGAGGAGGGCATGGACGTCGTTAAGAAGATCGAGGCCGTTGGGTCGGACTCGGGGCGCCCGAAGCAGCGTGTGGTCATCACGGCGTCGGGGACTGTATAACCTTAAAAAAGTGACATTCATGTTGTAGTGGATGTCTCTCTCTGGGTGTAGCAGGGGATTTACGCAGGATATGATGCGCTCTGTTGGCTTTGCTATGCTCTCATCTTGTACGGTGTCCTACTACTTCTCTACAAGGAACACTGTTCAAACTGTCTTAGTCGGAGCGTGGTCGTTCAAACGCTGGGACAACGAGTGGACCCAAGCCTTAGTCAAGTGGTGTTTTTTTCCCTAACTATGACGTGAGTAGAACATCCAAAGCACACAACAAGTTACAACACTTTCTATTCATACATAATCCAATAATTGATCACTAGTCTACCACTTGCTAGGGCTAAAGGTAAAAGCACCGAGTCAGCACTGAGAACCGTCAGCTGGCGCTGTGGGGATGGGGGACTTACCCAAATGTCTGCCCTGGCGGCAGGGCAGAGAGAGGCGTGCCCGCTCCCTGCGGCCCAAAGTCAGCCGTCTTGATGGAAACGACGTTGCCCCACCACGCCATTATATTGTTCGCGCCGATGTTACCGTTATCGGGGTAGAAGAGCGCGAAGTAGATGAGGATGATTGAGATGGCCACGCCCGAGTCCAACGCTGCCGATAGGATGTCTAGTCGAAACATAAGTGAGTGGTAAGTGGCAGATTGAGAGAGAGGGGGGGAGAGAGAGAGAGAGGAGCAAAGATGGGGCTCACAGTTGTACTTGGTCCACCACGAGAAGTGGCGGCGGCGGATGACGTAGTTGAAGATGAAGCCGACGATCGTCCAGGGCACGTAGTTGACCGCGCTCGCGGGCGGGATGTAGCTCGTGCCGTTGAAGATGACGGGGAAGTTGACGTAGCGCAGGAACGAGTTCGGCCAGCGGAGCTGCACGGCGTACGCGATGCACGGCAAGATCGCGCCGATGAGGAAGAAGAACACGAGCCCGTAGTAGATCTGGCCCGGCGAGAACTGCCGCTGCGGGCCGATGACGCCCCAGATGATCGACGCGGTGCCGAACACCTGCGTGGACGGGCACACGAAGCGGTCCTTCTGCGTCGCCTGGCACATGTCGGGGATGTTCGTGAACATCCACGCCTGCACTCCGAGCTGGACGGTGCCGCCGATGGCGGCCGCGATCACCTGACACGCGAACATGGTGCGCGGCGGGATCTTCATGTAGTGCCCGAGCTTGAAGTCAGAGGTGAACTGGAGGGCCTGCGCCATGGTGATGTAGCCCCAGGTCTTGAACATCATCATCGCAATGGGCTTCCCGGGGAGCGCGTAGCCGATGATGAGCTCGGTGATGACGTTGAGGCCGACCTGCTGGTTGGTGATAGCCTGGATCATGCCGACGGGCACGGTGTACACGAATGCTGAAAGGCTGGGTGAGCACATTGCAGGAATACATCGACGTCTACGGCGGGGCACTCACAGATGATCAACCCGAGGACGAGAGCCCAGACCGGCATCTGCGTGTTCCAGACCTCGATACACACAACAGCGAAGACAAACATGATCACTAGGAGAAGTGGTTCATTTAACCGACGGCTGAATGCAGTACCTCGAAGCATGCACGTACCGAAGATGATGGCATACCACCACTCCGGGACCTGGCGGTACCTCGACATGAGCCGCGCGTGGATATCTGGCTGTTCCGACAAGGACCTGCGGCTCTGAATCCAGATCTGCTTGCGGAAATACAGGATGGTGTGCACGATAGTTGCCGTGATGCTCGCGAACGACAGCCCATACGTGACCGCGAACGTCGTGGAGAGGAATAGCGGCGAGTAGCTCTCGTACTTCTGAAGGTCGAGCGTCGACTCGGCCGTGAGGATCCGGCTGACGTTGTACTCTCCGCCGGTGTTGTCGTAGCTCGTGCGCGTCGAGATGGGCATATACGCGGAGTACCACGTGTTCGTGAAGTAGAGGATCGGAGTGAGTACCCAGAAGAACGCCACGAAACCAGCAGCGACGTTGGCGGACGCCCACCATGGGGTCGCAAGCGGCGAACCGATGTACGCGATCTGCGACCAGTCGAAGGTGATAAGGGACATGCCCAGGCCAGAGTAGTATCCGAACAGCTGGTTGACGACCAGGTTGTTAGGAACAATCCAGCAGACCCAGTTGAAGTAGCTGAGGGCCTGGAAGATGTATCCCGGGAAGAAGTACCAGAGGAAGGACCCGGTGAACGCGTAGACAAAGAAGCGTTCACGGGAGATACCGGCGTGTGCTCCGATACCAGCGTAGTGCTGGGAGTGGAGGGTGTTGAAGAGCGCACAATTGACCAGATTAACCGGCCAAATCATGGATGGAGGCGCAACGAGGAAGCGGCGAGCGATACCACCAATCGAGAACCCAATCTAGAGGACGAGAGAAGAGGTCAGACAATTCCTATTCGCGGAGGAGAGAACTGACCAGCTGGGTAGACATGACGAGCATCCATTGATAGCTAAAGTTATACGTCTGGTTATAGTATACGCGTTGCACTGCGACAATATCGGTCTATAATGACGGTTCAATTGGGATCTTTTTGCGATGAAATGGACCCACGGACCGCATAGGCAGACTGGTACCCAACGTTGGCCATGAGGAAGATGATGACATGTTCTTTGACCGTGAACGGCCCGGGGTTGAGGGATACGCCAAATATCTTCACCCGGGGCATGCACAGCGCCCAGAGGCGACCGAGCGGGAAGGACAGGAGTTGTGCGACAATCTGTGCGGCCGTGAGTGGGGATAGCACGGAGCGTGGCGGGGATATGACGCTTACCCCAGTGACGGTGACCCCGGGCAGACGGAAAAAGAAGAATTGGTTCATACCGGGAAGGAGGATTGCCCAGATCAGCCCGATCGTCCACGCCCGGATAGTATTCACTGGCATGTCCGGGTCGTCCGTGTTGGCGACCGCGGAGCGCACCTCGGGGTACGGGGAGTCATCATCTGCATGTCATAGGCCGAACAATGATCAGGCTCCGTTTGCGTCTCGGTATCATGCACGATGTGTTCCTTACCGAGGGGGAGTGCGTCTGGGTCGATGTTGGGGTCGTCGAACTCGGGGCTGGTAACTACGAGCTCCTTGTCGACCGGGGCTGGGGAGTGGAAAGTCAAAGATGTGTGGCGTAAGATGTAAGCTTGCGGAACACACCTTGCTTCTCCGCATCGACATCGAGCCCCGCCTTCTCCTGCGACGCGTCCTCGGCGAGCCCGTCAGCGTAATACGGGGAGTCGGACATTGTGGGGTGAGCACCGGGGAAGGCGGAGGGGGTTCTACATCGACTGGAGACTGATATATGTAACGACAACAGGCGCCGGCGCCAAGGGAAACTCCCGCAGAAAGCGATGGATGGCCCATAGTTCTTCGCGCCATTGACCCGGTGTTCTCGAGCGCTGAGCTTCGCAAACTATAAATTGCGCGTGGGAGTCCGGTGCTCCTGTGCCATATGGTCCATATGCAGAGAAGGTCAGATACGCCCTAGAGGTGCCCCAGGACTGTCAGAGACCGGGTCCCAGCTGATAAACCAGCGGTTGCCCCGGCGAGTTGAGGTGCGGCAATGGGCCCGATCTCACGGAAGCCTGCGCACCGCCATCTCTAGCCAAAGACAGATACTTCCAGGCCAAGACACTCCGCAGATTTCTTCCCCGCAATGAAACAAACAGAACCAGCTGCATACCTGATTCGAAGAAGTCGGTTGCGTGGACATGCCGCGTGGAACAAGCTTCCCCGGACGCCTCGAGGTGGGGAAGACAGCACAAGGACTTCGGTCGTAATGGGCACTACCTTCCGTGCTTCTCGCGGCAACACGGCCTGTCGTGGCATCTTGTTCCGGGCGCGCACGGGGGTACGAGAAGTGGCGGTTGACTAGCCGGCGACGTAACATTTCTCCCTTGCTCTGAGGCGAATTGAGATTCCAGGCATGGGCGGTGCACTGTGGGCGCGGCCGCGAAGGCGCGATTGAAACAGTGGCTTTTGACATGGAGGGGCGGTGGCTCGTCGTGTGACCTTGACCCTCTCCTGTTTTATGTCTATTGGGCCTGCGGGCCGGCAAGTGGCAAGTTGCTTGCGAATTATGACGCTGCTAGCACAAGTGCTCTTCCCAATCAGGCTACTCACGTGATCAACGGCCGGCACCCACGCCGTTTTGTCCGAACCGTTTTTGATCCGCCAGTGGCCTGTCTCCCCGATATTCTATGGCAGTGACGATAAAATTCGTCCTGGACGACGAGATGGCGCTGCAGGCCAGGGAGATAAAAGGCGAGCTGCTTTTCACGATGGGCATGCTAAACCCCCCAAACTCGCCTCCCACTCTTGCTCTTTCTTTCTCGACTCTCGACATCACCTACCTCGTCCCCCACCACCACCACCACCACCACCACCACCACCGACTATGCCGGCTAAGAAAGGCGCATCGACGACGAAGAAGTCGTCCAAGCCGTCGTTCTTCTCTGGACGCACCACCGCCTTGAAGGAGCTATCTGCCAAGGTCTTCGAGAGCCACGCACCCAAGACAGACGGCCCCAACCTCCGGAAACCAAAGATAGCAAAATCGACAGAGGCGCAACGTGATCGAGCTCTGGGTATATGGGACGAGTAAGTTGACAAGCTCGTCTGCCACGACTTCAGACTGACGTGGGTCTCTTTTAGGTGGATGAAAGAGGTTCATCCCACCGTCGATCCCAATCAAGTCTGGGTTGACTTGTGCCGCGGAGACGCGACTGCCATGCAGTACTGCAAGACTTTCCTGCAGGTCTACGTCGAGACTTCCCTCCACCAGCGTGTTCTGCTCGACGACCCCGACAACAGAGAACAGGTGGAGGAGCAGTCCATCAAGTCCTCTCGGTCCCTCAACACCTTCTGGAAGTCGCTGATCGCCGCGGCTGATGCCGAGATCTTGCTGCCGATGAGAGAGAACCCGGACAACCATTGGATGACGTTGAAGCGCCCTACCAATCAGCCAGGTTCGTTGGATTTTTTAATCATGTTGCGTTGAAGTATCCTGAAGACGCACCCCCTTTCTGCGCCAGGTTCTTTAGATACGGGACCAGTCTCCCAGATTAGCCAGTGGATCTACCAGGAGGGCGCTGAAACCATGGGTCTTTCCACCAAATCGGATTACGAGAAGGTCGAATTTACCGTCACCGATATTGGACTTATTCTCAAAACCGTCTGGCTTTGTGCCGACCTCGTCTCCTTCACCTCTCCCATCCAACGCATCATCTTTCACGCCCTCGTCCTTCTCTTCTCCTTCGGCTATCGCCAGGGCATGATCATCGGGATGAAGTACGAAGAGGTTGTCGTGGCCTTTGTTCGTGATGCAGACGGTCGACGGAGGTTGGCCACCACCTTCACCATCAATCGCAACAAGCTTCGGGCCAACGCTTTAGAGCATACAAAAGGCGAAAAGTTCCAATTCACCACGACCCTCCTGCCGTACTCGCTCTTTTGCCTCACCCACCTCGTCCTCGTCATTGGCATCCATTTCAACGCGTTCAAGGCCGGATATAAGTCCGTCGACGAGATTCTCCACCGTCCTAACCTCGAAAACGTCGATTATATCCATCTCGAATGGCGCGAGGATTTCCTCCATAAGCCCATCTTCCCCATGTCCTATACGTCCTTCAGCCGCGCTCTGCAGCGCGTTCTCCTCGTGGCAGGCTTCAGCACCAGGGCCCGTCTCTACGCATTTCGTATCGGCGCCCTCATCGAGTACAACAAGTCTCTCACCCAGGCTACACGCAACTTCGTCGCCAGTCATACGACCACGGTCTACGAGAACAACTATCAGACCCAACGCGTGCAGGCAGACCTCTCCAGGACGTTATTGGAGCGGGGTGTGCGAGTCAGGGGTGGGAAGGGGGAAGGGACTAATAGTACAAGACGAGACGAGGAAAACAATCATACAATGCGGGCGGACGAGAGACTGCTAGGATACGCGATGAGAGGCTGACAAGAAAGAGCTCTATGTCGCACAGATTGAGAAAAAAACGGGAGAAAGAAAGGACTCGACATACCTGGGCGAGAAATCGACGATCAGGTTCCTAAGAGTCAAGGAGAGTATGCATCAGTCGGCAGAAAGATACGGAGGAGAAGGATAACGAACCAGGGCAGCAATTCACCGGTCAAGACGTCCACCAGCTCCGTTGACAACCAGACGACGAACAAGAGTTGAAGTGAATAAAAGAGGGGGGGGGGGGCCGAGACGACGTTGAAGGACCAGACGAGGCGCGCGATCCGGCAAAGACCTAAACGACAAAAAAGATCGTCAGTTACGAGCATAGAGGATAGAGAGAAAAAGGGACAAACGATGAGCGGCGAATCTTGTATCAAGCCACACGTCTGAGCCAACGAGACAAGAAGCAGATGGAAAAAGGCTGATCGTAGGAAAGAGATAAAACCAAATAGAAGCCGAGGAGAAAGGACAGTGGGGGGAACGACGATGACGACGACGACGACGGAGCTTCGATGGTGATGCGCTCACTCGAGGGTGTACTCCATGCCGTAGAACTCGGCATGGGGATACCTCTCGAGGAGCTGCTTGAAGACCCACCAAAGGGGCGTGGCGTAAGTGACGTGGTTGTGCAACCCCCGTGGCATTCCCGAGTGCAAGATGGCGAGCCCGTCGCCGTCGCCGGTGAAGATGAGAGATCCGGAGTCTCCCTTGGCCGAAAAGTCGCCAGCACCCTTGGAGTTGTAGACAACGACCTCGCGGGACTCGAGCCCAAACTCGGTGCAAGTGTACGCGTCCATGCCGGAATAATTGCCCAACGTAAGCTTGGTAGTATTACCATACTTGCCGACGACGTAAAGGGGCTCGCCATTCTTGTCCTCGGTATCGGGGTTCATGACGAGACGGCGAGACATAGCGCGAAGGATGGGGAGCTGGAGATCAGCTGGGATGGACTTGTTCTGACGAATGGTAGCGCCAGAAACGGTCTTCGAGTTGGCTGGCGGTGTACTGATTTCCTGAAGAGAGTGGAAATGTTAGTAAGCGAGAGATTGGAATGAAGGAGTGCGAAAGGAGAGGAAATTGAAAACGGAACGTACCAAGGTCGACAATGTTACCCGTGAAATTCTCGAGCTTCTCCTTGTCGACGGCCAGTGTGGCGATGTCGAGAGTGTAGGGGCGGTCGCCGACCCTGACGGAGATCTTGGGAGCCCAGTCGACTTCAGCAAGCTTACGGTTGTCGGGATCCCTCCACTTCCCGTCGACTTCGTCAAACAATTCCCGGAGAATGGCGTTGTCTTGGTGTTTGTTCTTCAAGTCGGCCTTCTTGCGATCGATGACTCTGGTGTTCTTCCCGCCCGACTTGGCCTCCGCGTCCTTCAACTCGCCAGCAAGTCGAACGGCATCGCGGAGCCCCGTGTTAATGGCGTTGTCGATCTCCTCGAAGCTAACATCGAAACGGCGTTTACCGTAGACAAGGATGGTCTGAGGGTCGGCGGCGTCGTAGTCGTAATGGGTGGTGGTGTCGAGGGAGGCGACGTGTTTATTAGTAAGGGCAAGGATTCTGTCGCTGGGGTCGCCTTCGCGGGTCTTGACCTCCTTGAAGAAGAGCGTGACGGTGCCCTGAGCGTCGTCGGAGGCCCTAGCAATGGGGATGCCCAGACCAGTGTTAAAAGGATGGTTAAGACCGAAAGCGGGACTGGTGTTATCCTCGACGGCCATCAGAGGCAGACTGTTGAGCCTCTCGATCGTCCCTTCATACCACTCCACCACCACACCGGTAACCTGGGCGTCGTTGAGGATGTGGAGAACTTCAGGGGTGATATCGTGAACAGCTCCGGCGTTGGTGGTGTTGGGATGGACGGCGATCCACAAAACGACAGGCCCAAAGGTTTCCTCGCCGTTCTCCTCGACGACGGTCGAGAAACGAGCCGTCTTCAGCGAAGAGTACTTGATGCCGCGGGACTTCATCAGGTCCTGGATACGAGGAGCAACAGTAGTGTCCCACACGCCGTTGAGGTGCGTATTGAAGACGCCGTAGGCAGTCTTGGTGGGAATTGTGAAGAACCGGTCTCCAATCTGCGGGAGCGGGAAGTGGTTGGTCTCCAAGTCCGAACGATACATGAGTTTGGGAGGGTTGCCGGAGATACCATGATACCAAAAGTTCATCTCGAACTCGGAGACCAGGTGGGGAGCGACGACGGTGAGGGCGGCCGAGTTGGTGCTGAGCTAGGTGAAGAAGGTCTCCGTCTCGCTTACGACGGGGGAGATTGGAAAGGACTGGGAGGTGGGAGACGTTGGAGGAGAACCCGTGGCGCCTTCTGCTGGGGTGTACTTGCGTACCAGCCTCTCGATTTGAAAGCAGGTCACCTCTGAAATGGAAAAGCAAAACAGATGGTGAGTACGCAGGAACTGAAGATGGAGAGAGAGAGAGACTTACCACCCAGATTTTCACGGTCAGCCCTGACTTTTTCGACCATGGCTTTGACTCCTGGAAGAGCATCTACGAGGTGGACGGACAATCATGAGTGAGAGAGATGGACGTGTGTATAACGACGGAAGCAGCTCACCATCGCCTAGATATTTGAGGGCAACGAGCTGTTCCTCGCTCAGATCGATAATTTCTGGTGGGGGGGAAACGTTCAGCAATGGTAACGAAGAGGAACAACGGGAGCAGCAACTCACTCCTGGACAAAAGTTCACTATTCATGGCAGCGGCAAAAGAAACAAAAAAAGAGGAGTTCACAAGAGTGTGCAGTAAGAAGAGCGCAGGCCTCGAGGCCTGAGAAGCACTGCGGGGAGTCATAAGACACAGGTTTGGTTGATTGAAACGTGATAAATATCATACCGGCAGTGTCGGCTGTGCCAAGCTGTGGCAGCTGATATCCGGCATGAAATTTTTCCGGAATACAAACGCACCGCATGAGACCCCAATGGCGATGCTGTGTAAATTTTGTCGAAACGGAGATTGTGGAAACGGACACAACCTGACATAGCCCCTCTGGCCGTTTTCGGCGCCGTTGCCGTCCGTCGGGTCACCATCACGCCGGCCCCGGAGCTGTGGCTGCGCTTGCCCACGTCAAAAGAAGCGCCTGTTTGCGTGCTTAACCCCGACTTTGCACAACTACTAGGCGCAGCGAGCCAATTTGAAGAGCAACACCTACCGTGCGATGAGTAGAAATCGGCCGTCCCTCTTTGTGAAAAGAGTAATTCAAAGGCATTTTAATCACAATTGCACGAGGGCGAAAACTTTGCAAGGCGGCAATCATAGCTAGGGAAAACTTTGCAGGCCTATCGTTTGCCTATCGTCCCCGGCTTGAAGAGAGGGCGTCTTTTACTTCCCCCTTGTACGAATAATCAGGGACATCTTCACCTTAGAATCTGCAGGTGTTTCATAGGCTCCGATTATACGACAAGCAGCGCCTGAGATGACTTGCTGCCAGACTTAGGTTCCTACCGCAGTGTCGTAGCGAACGTTCTTCATGCTTTCTGTGTCACATACGCTTGACGGGTTGTGGAGATGTATGACAACGGGAGATGGTCTATGAGAGCGTGGGGGTTGAGGGAGACGACGGTCTTGAGCAATGTCATGAGTGTTTTTGGCTTGGGCTCGTCTTTGGCGTTTACATCAGCGCGGCATGGCGCACAGCAACACTGCCACCAGCCCGACAGGAGCCTGGGACAGTGGCTCCGTTGTTGTTCATTGTCATCGAACGCAGCGTTGAATAGTTGACACCATCCTTGTTTCTAGTACTAGTTCAGCCTGGGTTTATTATCGATACTTTACGCTGGCCCTATGCATGGAAGTAGTCTATGTCTTGGAGGTCCAGATGAACCTAAGAGTCCACTGAGTATCGAGTATCAGACAGTCTTCGAGAACTGCGGAAAGCATACATACAGGCCTACTTATTGTGCTTCCTGGCTTCACAATATAGTGGTTATGGAATGAATGAAAAATGGATGTGATTTGGGGGAAAGAAATAGTTCACGAAAAAGAATGAATTAGCCCACCGCGAGGGTTGAACAAGTTCAGATAAGAGTCTCAGGCTCTATTCGATTGAACTAGGCGGCTTAAGCTGGAACAAAATGACTGGTATGAACTTTACAAGTCGAGTACTAGTGTTGGAAAGTTTAAATTTGCCGCTGGGACGCGATCACGTGCATTCATGGGAATTTCACGAGATACCAGGACAGGCGTCGGCCGCGACTTGCTCCTTGTCGTCTTCCACCTCGCCCCGCTCCCTTCTCGTTGTCAACATTCTCACCCACTCACTTTAATCTCTTTCCCGAGATATGTCCCACTTTTTCCCGGCATATATTGGCAAACCACCGCCTCATGTTCTCCGGAAACGAAGACAACGAGAGCAAGAGGAGCGCGCGCGGCAGGAACGGGAGGACCGCGAGGAGAGGGAACGGGAGGAGAGAGACCGAGAACTGTCGCCCGAGGTTCCTGACCCCGAACCATCCACGCCCGCCCATTTTGAAAGAACTAGCGTGTTCGGCACGCCAACTCGCTCTGTATCGCGCGTCCGCAGGACGTATGCTCACAAGCGAGCCCGGTCTTTTGCAACACCTCGTGCGCGAGCAGGATCAGATGAGGAGCATGAGCAAGAATGTGAGTGTTACTCCATAGCAGCGGCAGACATGAAAATTGTGGCGGGCTGCGCGGCCCTGGATGATGCTTGCCGCTTTTCTATCGCTATGTTGAATTGTATTCCGGGAGCACAGATGCATCAGCGATCTCTCAGAGAAAGAGGGGTTTTCGGACCGACGATGCATGTCTATAGTGCACGGTGTCGTCTCATAATAGACTGTTAGGCTGGCCTCATTTTTATGTGCATGGCGAGCATCATCCAATGTTGGATGACCTGTCCCATTGTATGTGTCACGAATTATGAACTGATGTATGAGATAGTGAACTGTACATCCACTCCTCTGAATCTTAGAGTTTAACGGTCAACATTGACGATCTCTCAGCCCAGGCGTCCTCCCGAGACTCATCTTCGTCCCGTTCCCCCACCAAGGCTGTTCAGAAGAAACAAACCCAAGGTACTGACTCTGCGAGGCCAACAAAGCGCCCAAGATTGAACCAGTATGACGATGACGACATGTATGTGGACCCACCGATGCTGGAGGATTTCGATGCTATCGCACCTGTCACATCTCCCTCTCACAGCCCAGTGCGCCGTCGTAAGTCTTCTGTCTACGTCGAGATTCAAATCCGCTCGGGGCGCTCCCGGTCGCAAGCCCAACACAATCCGCGTGCCGGGAGCCCTGAAGTTCCAGAACCACCGTCAAGCACCCGTCGTCCCAGGGGCCGTCCTCCCAAGGTCAAGCCGATTGCGATCCCAACGCCCTCTACAACTTCGGAGGAAAGCGCAACGCAGAATGCCAAAGGTCGCCACGCGGCATCTGGCACGGAGATGACGCTGAGTGAAGCTTTGAATCAGTCATTTGCCCATTCCATCGTTCCCAGCCCCGTCGCCTCTTCATCGCGAGCTCGAAAAGCGCGGGATGAGCAAGGGGACATGGGTGATCCATCACACGCCGAAGCAACTCCAGTGAAGCGGGGAACAGGAAGACCGCGTCGTAGCGGGCGTGGGCGTGGGCGAGGACGTGGACGTGGACGAGGACGAGGACGCGGGGCCGGTTCCTCGGTGCCATTTGCCCATGATGCCGACAATGCTTCCCCTCCCGCTAGTGCCCATGAGTCGGAGTCCTCGATCCCTACCTGGACCACACTCCCGACCTTGGTCAGAGGGGACACTGCGTCGCATCGCCATCTGCATCTGCTCGCTAGAGAGGAGGCAGGTAGCGATGATGAACTTGCATCCGTTACGCAGGTGCCTATGAAGCGGACTCCTGGTCGTCCTCGTAAGTACCCATTCCCAATGTTTGAAAATGTGGCTCCTGTTGACGTCTTTGCAGGACGACCTGCTACTCCTAGCTCCTCGAAAGCCGCAGATTTTCAGACTGTCAAGCGGCGTGGTCGCCCCCCAGGCTCCAAAAACGCGGGCACGCTTGCCCGCGAAGCCGCGGCAGCCGAGGTGGCGCGTCGGCGGGCAAGTCTCCCCAATTTTCCAGCATCGAGCGCGTCGATCATGGCTACTTATGCTGCCACCCATGGTCCACCGCCCACTACACCCGTGAAGCGCGGCCGCGGGCGACCGCGGAAGAGCGCGCCTGAACCCAGCGTGTTCGGGTTGGGCACGGTGGACTACATGGAGCCGCTGAAAGACCCTGATGCTGATGTCGACGACAATCCTTTCCGCCGCCGCACGCGGTCACAGTCCCGTGGAAGAGGAAGCGCACGGAGTACCCCCGCACCCTCGCCAGGACTGACCCCCCGTCGCAGAAGTGTGTCGACCAATCGAGCGCCCGCGCCCCGGACACCTCGGCGGAACAACAGTAAGGCGAGGTCCGAGGCAGCGCCCCCGAAGTCGGCCGCCTCGAAGAGCAGCGAGCCCCCATCGCACTATCTCGACACGAAGACGATGGAATGGAAACAGCGCGCGCAATCGATGTCTGCGTCCCCGCCGAAGCGGCGGGCACGGCCCACGCCGATGCCAGTGCCGGAGGAGCTGCCGAAGGCGACGGAGTTCCAGACGCGGACGCAGTTGTGCAGCGCGCTGAAGCGGACGCTGCTCGAGGCCCCGATGCCGAAGCTTAGAGATGCCGCGGCGGAGAACGAGAAGCAGCAGCGGAGGCTGCAGAAGGAGAAGGAGAGGCTGAAACGGAAGCGCGACGCGGACCGGCTGAAGGTCGCTCCCTCGGGCATGCTCTTTTTTGGGGGCGGGGACAAGAGCGAGGCCAAGCTGGGGGATGAAGATGACGACGACAACGACGACGACGACGACGACAAGGAGGAGGACAGGGAGCAGGGGGAGGCGTCGGCCGTGTTCTGCGGGTCGTGGTCGGTTCTTGCGGACCCGGCGGCGACGTTCGACGACTCGCTCGCATTCAAGACTCTGCACGAGGTCGTCATGGGCGTCCGCGCATACATCGAGTAAGCCTCTCATCTGGCCTTGTAGCGTGCTTTGGGTGGTCGCTGACATGGTGTGTGCGGCGTGCAGGTTGGACAAGGCGGCCTTCGCCAAGTCGGACGACGGGCAGACGATCAGCGTCACCGTGCCGTGCGGGTGCATGTCCGTGCGTGGGCGCGCCTCGGAGAGCCCGGAGGGCAGCTCGTCGTCGGCGTTGCAGCAGCCAGCGGGAGACACAGAGCAGTGTGCGGGGAGGATGATGGTGAGTGTCACGCAGGAGCTCATCCCGGAGGGGTTCTCGGGCGTAGCGAAGGCCATGCGCATGACGGTCATGATCAGCCACTATTAGTTTATGCGTCGTGGACCTGAGAACGGATACATTTGGGCCTATATTGATACATAGCAGGTATGTATCAGCGTATCGGCGTAGCAGGATGATGGCCGAAGCTATAGCGGAGTTGTTAAAAATTGCTCAGCCATGAATCGTCATTGACAAAAGCACAAGTGATATATGAATGTACATAATCTGAGCCTGATGTATACAGAATCTGGTGTTGTCTCGAAAAAATCACCGTCTACCCCTTGAGATCAGCCGGCTCCTGGCTCTCGCCGACGGAAGGGAGCGCACCAGAGCCGGTGTCCACCTTGCGTTTCTTCTCCACATGCGTGGCGTCCTGGGACGATAGCCTCTGGGTTTGCGCAGACGAAGAGAAGGCGTTGTTCTTCCGAGGCGCTAGTCCCGCCACCTTGAACAGGTCTATCCGGCTCTTCGTCAAATCGCTGTGCTTCCACTGGAGCCCGTGACTCCAGTTTGAGAAAAACGACAAGAGCTCGCTATGGTCATGCAAAGTCTTGTCAGCGTTATCTCCGTCCACGTCTTCATCAGGAGTAGTGTCAACTCCGGGACGGTATTTGTGGTCATACAGCTCCTCGTCAATGGTGGCGTAATGTCGCGAATAAAGAAGGGCAAGCAGGCGGAGGACGGTCTGGAGGGTCGAGTTGCCGTTAACCCTGATGAAGGAGTACGGCATGCGCATGTTGTTGAACTTGACAACGCTCCCCAGGTGGGCACCGTCCTCTTGTCGAACCACAGCCCGCTCGTAAATCGTTGCGACATCTTCCTTCAGAGTCGGGGTCATGTTTGTTCTGTGGAAGCGGAGAACCGAGTAATGGTAGATGTGAATGAACGACTCGATGTCGTCCGAGACCTCGTACGGCTTGCGGGGATACCTTCCCAGCACCGCCGAGCGGAAGTACCAGGTTCCCTGACCAACCAGACATGAGCAGTAACTTACGCGCGAGAAGGGGGTGGGCTACGTACCGTATGGTCGGGCTGCCTCGGTTCCGTGCCTGACATGTCCTCCCTGTACTTCGAAAGCTCCCAGTCACTCAGGATACCCTTGCGAACAAGTGTGCCATCCCCCACGACCTCGTGAATCAGAATGTTGTTGAAGCTAACGTCCCGATGAAGGACTCCGGCTTTCTCCCATGCGTCCTTGTGAGCTGAACGAAGAGTGTTAGTACAAGGAGACACATAGAAGGGATCCTGGAGAGGGACGTACCCTGCAGAGCATCCCGGAGTAGTCCTGCGAGCTCGCGAAAGTCGGTGAAGTCGGAGAGCGGCCGGAACACCTCGGCAATGAGTATGCGGTAGTGGCTGCGGGGATGATGCCCCCGGAGTTTGTGAAGCTTCGTCAATTGAGTAGAGTTAGGCTCGCCAACCGCAGGCACGTCCCCGGCCGCACGACAAGTCGGGATGTGTTCACCAGCCCCATTCTTGCGCAGCCGATCGTACACCTCGTCCTCCGGACGGATACGCTTTTTGGCGTCCACCACCCTCCAAGAATCCTTCAAGAAACGGAGGTTCCAAGACGTATCGCCGTCCTTTTCGACCTTCTCGAACGCGGCGTAGCCCCGCGTAGAACGACCGAAAAGCGAGCGGGGCGCGAAAGAAGGACGGCCGACGAAGACAGCCCTGTTCCCAACAGAGAGCTTGTGCATGGGCCACTCGAACGCCTTCGGCTGCTTGCCCTCCTTCAAGTTGGGGTCCCAGGAGAGGGCGTAGTAGGCTTGCGCCTTGAGGTACTCCACTTTTAGCGTGGCTGCGTACTTGCGCATGGCGCTGATGTCGGCATCCGAGGCGGGCGTCGCGGTCTCGTCGAACCCGCGCTCCTTGTCCGACATGCACGCGAGCTTCCAGAAGAAACGGTGGAGGGTCGGGTGCTCACGAGTGCCATAGAGGAAGGGTTCTGAGACGACCGCGCCCGAGCGGTCGGCGAACACGAGGCGAGCCTGGTTCTTGAGGACGTAGACGGCGAAGAGGTGGGTGCGATGCTGGTGAGCAAGGACCTGTGCAAGATATTCGAGGAACTGGCCGAGGGCTTCTCCCCCACCATCGGTTTCGTCGCGCATGAAGCGTTTGTCCGGGTGAGCGAACTCGAAGGCGGAATGGTTGTGGTCAAACTTCGCCTCAAAGAACACGACGATATCGCTCCACACGTGGTGGGCGACCCAGTTCAGGCGAGCCTTGAATCTCTCGTCATTTTTCTTGCCCTTATTCGCAGGCCGTTTTGCATAATCTTCGGGCTTAGTCACGAGCAGTTTCTCCGTACGTTCGTTGTTGAGGTAGATAGCGATGTCAGGGGTGGTACCGTGGGTTGGGGGGCCGTCGTTCTGTTCAGACTCGTTGCCTACCGCAGAAGTGTCCTCGCCCTCTTCGGGCTTCCGTTTGCGACTGGAGGACCTCGGGCGAGAGCCGGAGATGTCCCGGACCAGGATGGTCTCACCGGCACGGTCAGCCACCGACTTGCCCATCTTGCACTGACTCACACATACTGCATCAGACAATGAAGACCGGGGAGGGTGAACCACTCACGATTATCGGTAACAGGTCCGCTTCTTGCGTTGCCTTTTCAAACAACTGGGTCTCATCGTCGTACGTGAAGGTCGCCATGTCTTCAGCGGTCGGCTCACCACCACAGTTCAGACAGGTCTCGAACATCTCGCCAACAGTGACCTGGTGTAGGTTGTCCTGCATCTTTTGGACACCGGTGTACAACGGGCGGAGATCCTTGTCCTGTACAGTGTTCACTGTCAATTGAGCAGCACTGGCACCTGGGCGAGTGGGCGTGTGATGGGTATCGATGCCATCGTTCGTGGGTGTCGTGGGTGTCGTGGGTGGGGTAAGATGTCCGTGTTGTACGGTGTCGTCGTTGTGGGGAGGGTGAGCAGGGGTGGCAAAGAGGGGTCAGGTTGAATGGGACATGGTGGTGGTTGAAGTTGTTGCTCACCAAGCGAGGGGAAGAGGGCGTCCTTCTATATTGGCAGGCTTATGAAATTACGGACGTTCCTTTGTTCGACTAATCACGACAAAGTAACACGAGGTGGCGGCGCCTTTGGCCAACTTACCGAGGTGGTTGAGACTTCACGGTCTTCTGTCACAATCAAAATTGAAGCCAGTTTCTGAATCAGCACGAACTCGAAACATAGAGACGGGTAAGAAGAGATGCATTAGCTTACCCTTGCACAGACTGTAGTAGGGCCCAACGTTATTCCTGCACTAGCACTGCAATCCCAGGAAAATCTTCGGGACGAAAGTGCTGCGATTAGGAGGAGGTATTCTGCAGCATGGACGGAAACGGTCCCATATTCGGCTGAGGAATGGTTCGCACGGTTGATGCCTTCAGCGCCGGTTTGGGCGCCGTGGACGCCGGCTATTTCTCTCCTCTCCCATCCGTACAGTTCGTGTATTCGTCCCATTCCGCCTCGGGCTATACCCTTGTCTACTGTCTCCTTTCTCAGCTGTGCACGCCTCCTCTTCTGCCCATCTCCTCTGTGATGCCCGGCCTATTCTTTCTCCACACTTCATGAATATCGTTTCACCTTGTCGACCACCACCCGGCGCGTCCCCCAAGCACCAGCCTCTGCGTGCCACCACCACGCACGGACCGCCCTCCTGCCCTGTATGCCCGAGTTCGTCTACTATCACGACCCGCCGCTGCACCGGCCGTCATTCCGTCGAATGGCTACCAACAACGTCTTCGCGTTTGAGTTTGACCCTTGCCGCGTAACGTATCAAGCTGCGGTCGTTCGTCCCGAAGACATCGTGGATCTGTCCCAACCCTTGGTGAGTAGACGCTCCTCTGGACGTCGAGACCCAGGTACTGACTGGCATGGACTCGTAGGTAATCATGTTTGTCCCTCGCCACGGCGTGACATGTCCCAGGAACCATCCCCCCCTTGAGAGCCCGCCTGTGCTCTCTACAACGGAAATAGGAAGTCGTACGCATGCTGGAATCACAGTCTAGTGAGTCCATATCTTGTTCTGTCTTTTTGGTGAGCGGGGCACTCAAATTAATCCCATTACTTTCAAGCTGCCCGTTCCCAGACCTGCCTTCCATATGGAAGTCTCCCGAGGATGAAAACACGGCGCGGCCCAAGACTGCAACGCTTAACAGCCATGGGGCTTCACGCGGTATGTGGTTTACTGAAGCTCTGTTCACTCGTAATCTTTGACCTTTTTTCTAGGCTTGCATCAAGTTACGGCGAGGGCGTCCGCGGTCGATATCAATGCTACGGTTAGCGAAGAAGGACTCGAAGAGGACCTCAATTGGACAGATCCCAACCTGAGCCGAGTATCGCATGGCCTCCGACTCCCGCTACGCAGGATCTCAAGGTATGTCTTTCTTGTGGGTCTGAATGTGTTTGATACGCTGGCTGGTGCCCTCATTTTCAGAATATGATACTCCGCCGTTGGGAAGTGGAGGAACTAGAAGCGGTTGACGGAGATGGACGGGTTGGGTCACAAGTGTCAGAGCCTTCTGAGATGAGATGGAAGCTCTTGACGAAAGCCCGGGGCTGCAGCTTGGCTCCACGCAACACGGTAAGCGTCGTCGTCTCGACTAGGTGACTACGGGAGGAGGCATGTGTACCTATGTGACTTTTTATGTACACTTGTGGGTTGCAATTCACATATCAACTGTTTCTGATCATTTCAGGCTTTGCATGGCAAGGCCAGACTACCGGGGGCCATGAGCAGGTATAATCAAAGGCGTTGCATTGAGTTGCGTCATAAATTCTTGCCTCTCGCGGTCTTGGTCTGGGAACACAGGCGGCGTGTTGAACGGTCACGTCGTTGATGCGTCTCCTACACGACTACAAGGTTACAATGTTGCAACACATTCCATTACGTCTAACAACTCCGCTACAGCATCCTGCTACGCCGATACGCTAATACTAATACATACCTGCTATGTATCAATATAGGCCCAAACGTAGCCGTTCTCCCGAAAACGAACAGATTAACGCTGTGTGTGTGATGCGAAAGCAGCAACATCGACGGTATTCTGTGGTCAATGGTATAGGTAACAACCATGTCTGAATTTGGTCTGCTTCGCAACTCGATTGGCTACGACTGGAGGTCCAGCATCGTTGCTTACCCGGATAAGAGGGATGGTTATAGGGACTGTATTGGGATCAACGCATACTCTATTCACGGACTTACCATGCTGTCGCTTCGCCCTACTGCCTTGCTGAACGGGTTGGTTGCAGAAGAACAGACTGGCCATGATATTGATATTATACACGTACTAGCTTGTGATGTAGACGGAAGCAAAACAAAGAAGGCAAAACAAACATTATGTACTAGATTACAAGGCGGTGACACCACCAAACCCCGAGCTAGATGTATGTTCTGTACGTATGCAGCGGGATATATCCAAGACGCCGAGAGAAGCACAACAACAGTCTCGTAGTCCTGTACCTGTAGTATGGCAAAGCGAGACCCCCCCCCCCGGGGGGGGGGGGGGGGGCGGGGGGGGGGGGGGGGGGGGGGGG